>JAKELH010000250.1:0-108219 GCA_021525015.1 Lactarius pseudohatsudake | reverse complement strand
ACCTTCTTTATTTTGTCTCCGTTGGCGTGGCCATCCAGGAAGAATAAGGCGGCAAGACAAGCTTCAGCGAGAATTGCGTGGGCAGGCTCGAGGGTAATATGAAACCGGGAGATATCTCCGATGGAATTTGCAAGGCGATCCGATGATAGGAATTCTTTCACGGAGAAATGAGAGAATTGAACGACCTGGGAACCACCGTCACTGATCACCGTCACCAAACTGGAACACGCCGACAGCACCGCTTCTTCCTGGTTTCCCAGCACCAGGCTGCGTCGAAATTTGGGACCACTCCCACATTCGCGTCGAAATTGACCGCAAGTATATCCGCAAGTTCCTCGACCCGAAGGGGCCGAGTAGATACTGCAAGACATTGCAACAGTCGATGGGCATGCCGTCGGTTTGCCTTGTTGATCCCCTTCAGTATGCGTTCGTACGTCTCGTCCAGTGATTCAGGCAGTTCCTCCAGGGTCTGACGCACATTTGATGGGAATGAGTGTCGTAGAACCTCCAATTGGCAGAAAACCCAACGGAACTGTGCGAGCATGAGAAAGAGACGGTTACGGGTACTCGAGGATGCCCTTACATTCCATCCACTTTCTCTGTGAGCTTCTCGATGATCATATCCTTTCCTCATCTCGCCATCCCTTCATCCTTTTGTCAGAGCGAACGACAAAAGCAACGTAATCAATGATGTCCTGCTTTTGTCCAGTTTCGTCGTGGAGGGATACTTGTTGAGTGACCCAAGGCCGAAGCGCGATACGGATGTCGAACTCTGGACGACTTGTAATGCATAAACGCAGATTTGGATGACGAAACTCGACGAGTTCTCCAACGAGCCCCAACACCTTTTCCCGCGGCGATGGTATGCCAGGAAAATCAGGACATTCGTCGAGAGCATCCACGATGAGATAGGTCGGCAGTGGCCCTATTGTCGTAAGCATAGTCTTCAGGCATAGCATAAGTGAGTCGATAGTCGGCTGTTCCGATCCGCGTTTGTGTCTCGAGTAGAAGGAGAAAAGAGCATCACAGCATGGATCGGATTGATCAGAGAGCTGGATAAGGAGGGATGATAATAATGCGCGGGCGTCCTGTTTTCCTGTGTCCTTGAAGTCAAAGTAGAAATAGGCCGTGAGAGCCGACCCGACGTCGGACAACGCTTTCATGTCCTGAATGATCGCGGAGCTGAGGTCGACAATAAATGGTTAACACGATGCAGTTCTCTGGTAAGTGACATACGGTTACATACCTAAGAATAGTTTTGCCGGAGCCGGCTGAGAAAACAGAAAGTCGTTAGCATAAATTAGGGTCAGAGCGTAAATGTGATAGGATACTTGCGTTTTCCATAAATCCACAGCAGACCACCAGATAATTGCCAATTAGAGAAGGTATTGCCCTGGGTGCACCATGACGAAGTACCCATGTGGTGAGCGTCACACGCTGTGTTGTAATTGACAGATGGATCGGGGGGGGAGAGCCACCTTCGCATGTAGAACCGCAATCCGTTCCCTGTTACAGTGCCTAAGCTCTCATGGTCGGCGGTAGTGAATTTAGGAGAAGACGAACGGTTTATATCGTTGACCCGATTTCCCACCTGTTGAATCGCTACTCTGGTCTCTAGTAGGGGGTCAGTTGGGATCGGAGGCCGTCTAAGCCATTACTCACCTTCGAGGGCCATATGGCCCATATCGACTTTGTCACCGACGACTTTCACTCTATCGTCAACACCTTTCACCCTTTCGTCGACGCCCTGCATCGTCCTATCAACAATCTGCACTTTATCAGCCACGTTCTTCACATTGTCCTCAAGGCCGTGGGTGATCTTCAGGACTTCTGCCGACGCCATACGGGCCTCTTCTTGTGTCAACTTGTCTAGCCTTCGCAGCGCGCCCTCGATGTCCTTCCTTCCTATCAGCACTTTGAGATACTTCTCTGAATGGAGATCAATTTTTGGGATATATCGACAAGGGAAGACATACTTATTCGCCCTTCCTTAATTTCCTTCGTCACAATTCCGAGGATCAAAAGAACCTCAACCATTATCTTCACAGTGATCTCTGTCATGGCCGCGGTCGGTCGGACCTCTATGTATGTCTCAAGCCGCCTGAAGAAGTATTCGATGTGGCAAAAGAGGTCGACAAGAGCCTCTTGACTATCCCTTACGTCCTCGACAGCCTAGGGGATAGATGCGTCAGTAAGACATACATATCAGGTTCGAGGACGGTGCTCACTTGGAGAAGGACTCCGATTCCGACAAATAACGCTTTTCCTGGAGAGAAGACCTGTAGGCACACACGTCAGAGCGGAGGTCGTAAGAAAAAAATAAAACGTAACTCACCATCCCAACACCGTAACCAAGGGTTGCAGAAAACGCGCACAAAACATGGACCGTCGGATTGAGCCATTTTGTCAATCTGTCATCTGCGCTCCTGGATTGACCGAATACCTGGACTTGAGCTTGAAGCACAGAGAGAATGGCATCTGGAGAGTCGCAGGTTTTCAGTTCGGCGGCTAGGGGATGGGAAGCAATGTCCTTCTTTGTCCGCTTTTTGTACGCCTGCAAAGCAGATGTGAAGATTGTCTCAAAGCTTGTGGAAGATGTAGCTGTAGCGAGAACTTGGGACATGACAGCTTAAGGGTGACGGGAAGGTATGTGTGATCCAAAGAACATGTCGCTGGAATTTAACAGAGGCGGCTCGGCCTTTTTTCTGTATACTTCGATCCTAATTGTTTTGAGAGCGCACATGACATGCACCTTCATGGTGCCAAGTCTAGTCCATCACAGCTTCTGGTGAGGGTGAGCCTGATGTGTGGCAAAGTGCGGAATCTCGGGCAAGGAACAGGATAAGACGCATCAGAGATAGAAGCTGTGCGGGTGACCAGAGAACGATTTTGGTGAAATTGGTAACAAGTTGGAGCGCCTAATAAGTATGCAGTGTTTTCGAAAAGCAGAAACCAACTAATCGAGCATGTTGTCCTGAACATGAAACGCACGGTCGTTGATTCGGTCAAAGATTTAGTACTCTTTTTTTTAGTACAAGAGGGGCAATCATTTAGAGACGCCCCAACAAGTCAGGCAAAAGCGATCAAGACGGGGACTCCAACCGGGAGAATATGTGGAATGATGGACAAGGTGTGCTTTTGGCACACGGTGCTAATAACTTCCGAGTCGATGAAGACGCAAACAAGGTAACTCTGTCTTGTGCCAAGGTCGAAGCCAAGGTCGAAGCGGACATTTTCTGCACTTCTAGAAGCCACGTTGCCAAAATCGTGTGGAGGGGGTCAATTTGTTGCGGGATCCCTTCCATGCTTGAAACCAAGTACAGTGGCTAAGTTATATGAGATAGAAGTGACGGGGAGAGTATCGTCGTCGTCGGCATTTCCCGGGAAGCTCCGGCCCGGTGTATTCTAGTCATTGTCATTCCATTCTGGGTCGACCCAAAAAATCCTACAACAACGATCTTTTCACCCACAACGATGGTCAGAGGATCCGGTATGTACGACACTATCACAGAATACCTCTGTCAATAACGATGTATGCTTTGATAAAATAACAGGAAAGTTCAAGACGAAGCGCGGGGGTGGTAGATCCTTCAGGTCGGTCGCAGCTTGTCTTTGTCCTTCCTGCCAGGCTCATCGTGAACTCGATCGCTATCGTACATAGTCGAAACATGACGCTCGACGCAGATGGGACAGCTGTAGGCGAACCAAGACGGTGCGTGTCACGGCCGCCTCCCCCCACAAGTATCTTACCTCTCTCAGTCCAACCCGCAGAGCCTTGGAGAAAGCCTTGGAGGAAGATGACGACGATGACGACGACGAAGAAGAAGAAGACAGCGAAGAGGAGAGCTCCGACGAGGAAGACGGGGACGGGGAGCCGTCTTCCGTCCCAGGCGGGCCCGAGCTCTCGCGCGCGGAGCGCAAAGAGCTCAAGAAGAAGCAGACGGAGCAGGCAGCGGCCACGATAGCGGAGGAGGACGGGGAGGACGACCTGACCGCGAACCCGAACCGCCTCACGAAGAAGCTGAACATCTCCGACCTGAGCGCACCCCGCGAGCTGACGCGCCGAGAGCGGTGCGTCCCTTCCTCCCCAGATGAACACCCTCTCACAATTATTTATATTTGATCAGAGAGCAGAAGGAGAAGCAAGAGGCTAAGGACCGCTATTGGAAGGTAAATACAAATCACTCGCCCTCGATCTCGCTCACGAGTGATTCGTTTCTTGTCTCGTTCGTCAGCTGCACGTCGAAGGAAAGACGGATCAGGCTAAAGCGGATCTGTCCCGCCTTGCGAGGATCCGCGCGGAACGCGAGGCCGCCGCAGCCAAGAGGAAAGCCGAAGCTGAAGGTCAGGCATCTCAACCCTCTGCACCCCCGCGATCGGTACTGATTATTCTTTTTCGCCTATAGAAAGGGCAAAGGCTTTAGAGGCCGCCAAGGCCGCGCGGGCTAAGCGCTAGTGTGATGATGCGGTGTAAGGAATATCTTGTAATCTTGAGTATCATATCCTGTTGTTGTGTTCCCTCACGGGGTGAATTGTGTAGAATTTTAACTTGAGCGCTGCTCCCGTTTGAATGGGCTTATATGGATAGGAAACGGAGAACAGATCTCGCTGAAAAAAGAATAGTGATATCAACATTGGAAGATTGTTTCAACAGATACAATACAGATGAAAAGCAGTAGCAAAACCCAACACGATACATATACCAAAAAAGAAAAATTACCCGATCAAGACCGAAGAAAGTCAATGGGATCGTCGTCGTCAATATCCTGCGGTGCTTCAAGGGTTTGCGCGTTGACCTTGATGCGTCGCAACACGTCGGGGGGAAGTCCACGGGAGCGAGGCCGAGTCGCACCAGGGCGTAATGGAGGTTTGCCTTTCGCGGTCGGTTTTCGATGCGCCACCGTGGGTGACAGCGGCTGTAAAAAAAAGAACCAGTCAGGGTCTTGAAAGGAAGCGAAAAAAAACAACGGTACCTTGCCCGTCCCCCCCTTAGATGCCTTGTTCGCCGGCTTGCTTTGCTTTATTGTGTTCTCGTTCTCCTTCCCCCGGCGACGGCTATACGCAGAGAAGAATGAGCGAGTAAGTCACACAAGAAAAAACAATGGAAGGGTGGAGCCAGGGTGTATTAGGCGCCCGATGATAAGAAGGACATATGGACGTCTGACGTGCTGCACGACCATCACCAGGTGAAACAGTGACGACATACCTGGCAGCAGTGGTAGTTTGGGGATCCGCGCGACGGCGCTTCTTCGTCGGCGGCCCGTTCTCGTTCTCATTGTTGGCGGCGCGGATCGCGTCGTTACCATCGTCGACATTCTTCGCGCGCTCCTTGCGCTTACGCGGCGCGCTCTTCTCCTGTAGCACTCGCGCACGTTTTGTCGGCGGTAAGTCGACGTCCGGCACGTCATCTCCCCCGCGGGGTGGCGCCACAGGTGACACCGCCTCTTCGCGTCCGCGCCCCTCTCCGGCTCCGCGCTTCCGCGAATTCTCCGGTGCTTCCCTTCCAGTAGTGACTTCGGTTGCAGTCGCACTGCCCGTCTGTGTTCTCACAACGGTCGACTTGCCCGTGCGTTTTGTCTGCTCGTTCTCGTCAGCGTCGTCAACTGCCACGACAATACGTTTTGCTTTTGAAACTTTTGAGGTGGTGCGCTTCCCGCGTGCAGCTGGGGCTCGTGCGTCCTTCGTGTCTTTCTTCTTGCCAGGCTTTGGGCGTGTGTCAGCGGGTGCTGTTTTTCCGAGCTTCTGGGCTAATGGCAGGCCCGATTGATCGCTATCGTCATTGTCGCCTCCCCGCGGCAGTGAGGGCGAGGGCGTCTTACGACCCAGGTCCACAGCGGTACTTTGCACCGCCCTCCCACGGGAGTTTTGATTTTCTCGCTTTCCCTTGCCTGTGCTCGTCCTTTGCAGGGACGAAGAGCTGGGCGCGGGGCGCGACGGCTTCACGGAGGTTGAGATGGAATCTGGTGGGCAGTGACCTGCAGCAGAGTTGACTGCAATACACGGCGGAGGTCAGCTCTTTGGTACGTCCGAATTACAGAAATACGCACGAGCATCTGCGAGCTGGTGGGCAAAGGATTTGCGTGGTCGTGTGGGGGCATGTGGACGAGAGGGACCCGTAGAATCTAGTGGAGGTGCGGCATCCACATCTATGCAAATGCCATCGCACGATAAGCGCGCATATAATAGGTGGTGTGTGCAAAAGCAGGGCGAGAGGGAGGGGGAGTTCAGATCGATAAAGCTATGACCTGGTGTAACAGACGCACCACTACCGTCAATGTCAACCTCCTTCGTTTTCGGCCGGCTGCGCTGGCCCCGCGACTTTGGGGCTGGGGCCTTCGACTTTGACGTGCTACTCCGCTTGTTCTTCTTCGTGCTCGCAGGCACGATCCTCGGTTGCGGCAGAGGGGCATTCTCATCTGCCAGGTTTGCATCCGGAACGACAGTAGATTTGCGAGCTCGTTTTGGAGCCGTGCGCGGCGTCTTGGTGGCAACCTTGGCCGACCGCGCACTTTTGGGGGTCGTGCGGCGCGCAGCGGTTGATTTGCGGGGTGAGCGCCGTTTGATCGGGGACTCACCGTTCACACCGCGCGCGAGGAGGAGTTGGGCAAGACCGTTTCCCTCGGCCGGCACGAAAATCCTGGTGTATACAGCGTTCAGGCGCGAGAGAACACGAGAGTGTAACTTAGAAAGAACTAGAAACATACCCACCACGGTCGCGAAAGCGCGATTTGAGGCGTTCTTGACGCTTGGCTTTGCTATCCTGTACGGTTCCTACTAGCTGACCTGGAGACATGAACCAAAGTTGGATGAAAAGGAGCAATTAGTCTCGATTGTTAAACACAGCAGAGGAAACGTTTGGTCAAGCGTTGAGTCCGGCTAAGCACGTGATTGGTCACGCTATGTCACGTGTATTACCAATTGCACCGTCTTATACGTGCTCGTCCAACTCAATGGCTGCCCCCTCGCTCTCATTCGTTTTTCGGTCTGTGACAAACCATGCGCGCATCCTCCCTTCCGACCCGCGGCATCATGACGCATCTGCGTGCTTTCCCCCTTCTTACCGCTTCCAGGCTCGAGTTTGCTCGCCTGTTGCTCTTACGTGGTCCTGCTTATTGTTATGTTCTGCAGGCGCAGGAAGGGGTAATTTTATGACTGCCACGGCAAGGAGCTGTCGATCGCAAGCTTGTAAAGGCACTGGGGGATGTGCAGAAGAACAGATGATCCGTATGTGAACGAGTACCGAGCTACTTTGTCTATTAGAGCCGTCAATCCACTCACCGTGTACCGCTGGCGAAAGAAAGACCGTCGACCATGGTTCGTGATTTTTAAGACTCGTATTATGCCGTGTGATTCCCAAGCCCAGCACCTTCATTACACTATAGATCCATATAACCTCTAGCGAACAACACGACCACATCCTCAAGGTGGGCAAGAAAGAGGGAACTCTAGACACCAAGTAAGTTAAGACCCACATGTTGGCTGTCCACCTTGCAGTTATCTCCCGCGCAATGTTCCGATTTCAAACCTTTCAACCCCCATTCGTCCTTTGGCGTACGTTCGTTACACGTGTCACTGCTCAGCAATCGTCACGACAAATACATTATCCCCATCCTGCGCAGCGTTACCCCAGCGAGACCAATATACACGACCCTACCACACCCACGTCCATCTACACCCGCCCTGTGGCACTCTGAAACTCACGGTGTCCTTTCGAGTGATGCTCAGGTCCGGCTGCCCCTTGTGGCAAATGCGGGGGTGCCCGAGTTTGTTTGACGCGCGCGTAGACAGGGACGGACCGGCGTAGCCCGCACACATCCGGTCGTTACTTGGACCCGGACCTGCTTGGAGATGGTGGGCCCATGCCTGGAGATGAAGATGCGCGTGCGCATTCCCAGCATTGGCTTCGTGCGCGCTTGTAGCGAGCGAGTTGGTGGAGGAGCTGCTCTGGCGCGCCGTCTCGAGACCGGTGTCAGGAATCTCATTTGTCTTCAAGCATCTTCCCGGTGGCAGTGGTACCTTGATGGTGCGACACTTGTTACCCAATAGGCTTTTGATGGTGCCGTACGAGTCGAGGGATGAAACAGCTGGCTTACAGGGCAGGGGAAATCGAAAATTAATTTGTTCTGAAATACCCATGGCCGCTGTCAGATGGAACGAGGGATGTCCCTTCGTCGCGAGGAACGACCTTGTGGCGCATGAGAAGAAGGGTTCTATGCGCTCCGCTATCATATATGTACTGTAGTATGAATCCTGGATTCCGACTGGCGCGAACGGTTTAAGCAAAGTCACGTTGGCCTACGGGGAAAGGTTGGTTGGAGACGGGTTCCGGCACTAAATCGCCACGTATCGCCCCTCCAATACAATTTCGAAGCTGTGAATATGTCAAAATTATTACGGGCGCGGGTTGCGATCGGTCGTGGATGGTTCGCGTGAACCGAAGCGCTCCGTGTGGTTTATCCTGAAAAGATCTATGTGTGGGGGCGTAGGTGTCGACGCACTTAGTAGTAGACGCGTGGGGAGTGGGGAGCAGCTATTAGGTAACTTACTGTAAGGACCTGTGTGAGCTACGGTATAGCCAAGATGTAGCCCCAGTAAAACAAAAATTATGTGCAGTGAAAGGCTATGGATGGTGTCGTCCCGTGGCTGTTGGGGACGTTGCTACGTATGACACTGTTCTCAGGGAGGATATTTGTTGTACGTCTTCAGCTCAACAACAGCCAATACGTGGACTGACGTACTCATGTAATTGAAAACAACGAGTTACAGTACCGTACAGGGTCATCCGGCTGCATTGCATCCATGAGGGCGCAAATTCTGTCGATGTCAAAGCAAAATAGAAGTTTTGGTACCAGTTTGGTCTATGTGGGGTTGGTAGGGCGAACCAAGTTCCTGGTTTACGGTAGAATTCCCATAAATGGAAGGAAAGCGCGCGCGCACCTTTTATAGGTCTTGTCTCCGACTCTCCGTTGTTATAATCGCGCTCTGGGTCCTCTCAGTCAACACCTCAGTAACTTGCTCGGTTCGGGTGCCGTAGGCCTGTATTACACAGCTATGCAAATGCTGCACGCCGTGTGGCTCATGAGTTAAACCCATCGTGAGTGAACTTGGCTTGCTGTCGCCGCTATATATATTGTACCCCGTTCCCACCGGTAGGCCAGGCACACGCGCTATTCGTTTTTCTCATGACTTCGCACACGCCCGGGTGAAGCCTGAATGACGATAGTCACAAAGTTTTTTCTGGTTTGGATTTGGTCATTCCTGTTTCTTTATCATCCCCCATCGTCTCGCTCCTTCCCGACCCCGACTGGGCCTGCCTCCTCTCCCCCCTTCGTTCGTCCGCTTCTAACCTTCCCTCGGCAACCCATTCTTGACTTCCCCACAACCATTAGCCGAGTCAGACCGTCAGGTTCACCTTTGACCCATTCAAGTGGCCTCGGAGCGCTCCAGTATGGTAGACTGGAATAGCCCACAGACACTTCTCTTGAACTCTTGTACGTAGCTAGCCTCTGTCTCACTTCCAGTGGAGTGTTAACATGCTATCATTTGACAAGTGACACTCGTGAAACTTCTCCACGTAGTTGATGGCATCTACATGTGCGTCCTGGTCTACTTTTCACACACACCTCCTGCTTAATTCACGTCTCTTGCGACAACCGTACAGATGGGAATACTTCACCACGTTGTGGTTCGAGTGGGAGGTGCTCACCAAGAGACGACCATGGAGACGGACCATGCTGGTGCGTCCCCTTCTCTAAAAATGGTCGGGTACCTCTGACCCCCGACCAGATATACTTTGCGACACGCATTACAGCCCTTGCCGGCGTGTGTACGGAGCTTGTGGGCTTCAATTTGACCACCCGTTTCAATTGTCAGGCGTGGCTCCTCGCTGTCCTCGTGCGTCCTATTCCGTTCCATTCCGTTTCGTTTGGGCTTACGAAGCGCTCAGATCACCGTCTACCCGGCGTTTGCTCTCAACTCCTTACTCATCCTGCTGAGGACGTGCGTGGCGGTTCCTCCATTGATAACTGGCCACCCTTATCGACTACTGATTATACTTGCAGGATCGCCATATGGGAACGAAAGCTTATTATATCCGTCGCTTTGACTGCCGTGTGGTTGACGAATGTCGCCTTCCTTATTCATGGTGCGCACCTTTCACTGCTGACTTGCTTCAATGTTTTGACCCCCAGTTGGCCTCCAGGAATCACCCTTGTGCGTACACGCAGTCCATTTCTAACATCACCAAGTGATTAACCGGGAGCCTAGGCGGAGGGCGTCTGGCTTCCGTTACAAAATGCCTGCTTCGTTGCAAATTCTCAGAAGGCGAAGCTCAACGTGCTCGTATCGACCATAACCGACTTAGTACTTCTTCTCGCTATGATTATTGGTGTCTTGCGATTAGAATCGGACTCTTCAATCTGGCGCATGCTCTATCGACATGTATGTCATCTGTGTGAAATCACGCGGTGCGATGTTTTCGCTGAACAGGTGTTGTATGTAGGGTATAGTCTGGATTGTACTAGCGACAATCGGACTGGTTCCACCGACGGTGCATCTCCTCCATCTCCAATCACTTTCGACCTATACTCAATCGTATCTAGATATTCCTTTTCCTAAATTTAAATGGTGAGGATCGCCGAGGTTCCGTGAGGATCGGCAGCTGATGTAGTGATGCTTCCCCCGATTTAGAACCCATGAATCTCGTAAGTTCTCTGCTTCGTCTGCGGTAACCTTTTGAAAACCAAATACTCTCGCCTCCCTTACCCAAAGATGTTCCAAACACCAGGTCGTAAGTGTCGTTTGCCTCTGAACAAAGTGATAATTTTAACCAATCGAATCACTCGAATCACTAGTGGTCATTATGTTCGGCGGTTTCTTCGTTCTCAGCCGATCCGACCTTCTCACGGTATTTCTTCCGCAGGACAATTTGCGCGACCCGTCTCTACCGCTCGTTAGCGACCTTTGGACATCGATCAACAGTCTCGTGTGTATTTTCTTTTTGACCTCGGCATCGGTCGACTGCCTGATCTTCTGACACGTTGCCTCCTAGTGATTCTTTCCTCGCCAGCGCCCCTCTGGCGTCCGTCCAACCCCTCCCGCGGAGTGTCCGCTTCCAGCGGAACTCCTCCGGTGGGACACAGTCGCTTTCCACAAACTCGGGTCCGACGGGCACGAGTGCGTCGCTCGAGGTGGAGTTTCCGACGTCGTATGGGCGCTATCGTGCCGAAGACCTCGAGCTAGTAAACGATCGCTTGAAGGCGATCAACGAGGAAGGCGAGGATTTTCGCGGTGAAAACGTCAAGGCGAAACAGGCACTTTGAAACTCGTGCGACGAGCAAGCCACTCTCAGGTCTGGATCTGATTGTACTAGGCTGGGCTCTAACCCTGGAGTCCCCTCTATCCGTGATACAATGATCACGCGCTATCTATTTTCACTGGCAATGGGTCGTCCTCCGGATGGAAAGGGAGGGGGTGTTTTGTTGTTTATGTCTATTATCACTACTACCACCACTACTGACCAGATCCGTGACTATTTACTGTGTAGATATCATTATATCAAATGGATGGAGAGGGGGAGGGATTTTGATTGTGCGCATTGTGCACTACCCACCAGGAAGGTATATATGCATGATACTGCTGGGCCACCACGCACCCTTCGCGCATCTTGATGGTACCTCGTGGTATAAATCATCTTGGGATTCAGAAACCCACCTGACCCCACGCCTTACAATTCCCCTCGGTTCAGGAGTGGTGCTGCGCCTTCCCAAAGCGTCGAGTTTAGCGTGGCGTAACGACGCTTGCATACTGTACGCGCGTTAGAGATACTGTAAGTGGGCATTTCGTTTTTCGGATGTGGCGGGGCGCCTGTTTGGATCACCCCACGCTTTCTATGGGGCAAAAGCAAGCGAGCAGAACTCGTTGCTGGTGTGCTGTCTCAATTTTGATGACTTTGGGAAATTCCGCCCGAAAGAGAGACGCCAACCAGAGGGAAGATCACTACCATCATGATGGCGTGGAGGTAACGGGTTCTAGCTCGTGGAGCGTGAGGCAGGCCCCTCGATCTGATCCGTTCGTTGGGAAAAAAAGTCTCTAGCTATTCCCATTATTCGCACGCCGAGAGGGGCAGAACACAGAACACTATCTACTAGCTATAATCAGGGGATCGAACTCCGAAGATTTATATGAAGGGAATGTGTGCACTGCTGGGCTGCTGGGCGAGTACGGGCAAATAGGGTTTTGTGATGAGCAATCATCATGCAGGAAATGAATGGAACTACGACAAATGGTGATTTGACTGGCGAAAGTGGCACTTGAAAGGAAGGGATCACGACGGTCGGGCTTTATGTGGGGCATCAGGTGTGGAGCACGGGAGTCTAGCTGCAGTGGGAAGTGGGTTCAACGGTGCTTGGGATCATGAGCGTGGCGCGCTCGCTGACCTCGCCCAATGGCTCCGGGAAATGGAAGATACAGTTGCATCCATGGACAACGGACAACTTACACCCTGAGGTCGTTAGGCATAAGCCTAGAGTGCCAGCGGGGGAGGGCTCACGTGAGCAGTATCTAGTCGACTTAAAAACCTACAATTGCCAGGGAGATGGTTCATGCGCGACTGACGCCGGAAAAAGCAACGCATGCGTGCGCGCGACGCAACTGACCCGTCTCGCTGAGGATCGCCAGGACGAAACGTCGGGGCCTGGGGCCGAGGGCAACAACTTGAACCTGCCTCGAACACCTCCTTTCCCATTCCCATTCCCATTCGATCAACGAAAAATGCGCGGTTTTCACCGGTGCAACTTCCATCGTGTGCGTGATCGTCGTTTTACTTGCCGCAGTCGTTATTGGTTCTGAGGGTGACCTGCCAAGGTGTGTAAATATCGTATATCCTGTAGCATGTCCGAGTTCGCAGGTAAAAGCTGCGTAGATGCCTCACATTGCGTGTGTGCATATTGACGTACTGTAGTGCATGCTCGGAGCGTGTTCTCCGATTGTCGCGTAACTTATTACGCTGTCACCGTGACGGCGTCCCCATGCCCGAGGGGTCTTTCCGGTGAAACTCAAGTCGCACACCTGGTGACGGAACTGGTTGTACAGTGCCAGTGTGGTCATTCGTCAATGGGGATACCAATGATCACTATTATCTGTATCTGTGGCACGGTCACTACGGTTTGGCAGCGCGGGAGTGCAGTGGTTTCTGAGTCGAAGGTGCGGCCAACAGGTGACGGGTTCCGGCCGTTCCAATTTCGGGCACCGGGGTTTTGGCCCCGGCGCGAATGAAAGGGACTGATATCAAAGCAAGGTCAATCACATTTAAAACTTTCTCCCTTCTGATTCATTTGTCCATCTCCTGATTCTCGTTGATACCTCATGGGCGCAGGATTGTCATTATTGTAACTGTGAGGGACTTGTAAAGAATAAGTGACAATCTGATAGGGGGGTATAACGTACTAATACGGTACATGCATCCAATCCGCGCCTTCCTCGGGACCCCAAATCAGCATCAAGTCACTTGGCATTTGTGACAGATTCACGTACGTCAATAACCATCGGAATGTGGGCAATAGGTCAGCTTGGCACCTGGGCAGACGGAGGAGGAGCAGAGTTTGACGTCCCGGTCACTTCGGAGAGATATTGTACTTATTTGGAAAGATGTTCCCACACAGGTGGAAGCAAAAGACTGGAAGCAATACGTTGTTGCCCAAAGGGGAAACGTACTAAGTAGAGTTGATGCTGTGTCTGACTTCGTGGAAGACGCCTTTTTTTTTATCACACCTCATCTCTGAATCTTTTATATCCCGGGATGCAAGCTTCCCCCATCATCTTCTCTTTCATCGCCTCGGTTTCTGGCCCTCCCTCGGCGACCCATCTTTTTCTTTCCCCACAACCATTGGCCGAGTCCGATCACCTTTGACCCGTCCAGGTCACCTCGGATCTCCCCAGTATGGTAGACTGGAATAGCCCCCAGACAATTCTCGCGAACTCTCGTACGTGGGCCCCCCGCCATCCTCTATCTCGCTTCCAATCCAATGGAGTGCTAACATACTATTACCCCACAAGTGACACTCGTGAAGCTTATCCACATAATTGATGGCATCTACATGTGCGTTCCAGTCTGCGTTTCACGCCCTTTGCTTCATTCACATCTCTTGCGACAACTGTGCAGATGGGAATACTTCACCACGCTATGGTTCGAGTGGGAGGTGTTGGTCACCAAGAGACGACAGTGGAGATGGACCATGTTAGTGCGTCTCCGCTTTACCCTACTTCTAAAAACGGTACCTCTAACGCCGGCTAGATATACATTGGGACACGCCTCACTGCACTTGGCGGCGTCTGTACGGAGCTCGTGGGCTTCAATTTGACCACACGTTTCAACTGTCAGGCGTGGCTCCTCGCTGTCTATGTGCGCCGCACTCCGTCCTGTTCCATTCCAGTGGGGCTCACGAAGCGCCCAGATCACCTGCTACCCGGCGTTTGCTCTGAACTCCTTACTAATCCTGCTTAGGACGTGCGTGACGGTTCCTCCATCGGAGACTAGTCCCCCTTATCGACTACTGCATACGCTTGCAGGGTCGCCATATGGGAACGAAAGCTCGTTATATCCGTCGTTTTGACTGCCGTGTGGTTGACGAATGTCGCCTTCCTCATTCATGGTGCGCGCCTTTCACTACTGGCTTTGCTTCAATGATTTGACCCCCAATTACCCCCTAGGAGTCACCCTTGTGCGTAAACGCAGTCCAATTTTTAACAACACCAGGCGATTGACCGAGAGCCTAGGCGAAAGGCGTTTGGCTTCCATTGGCGAATGCCTGCTTTGTTGCAGATTCTCAGAAGGCGAAGCTCAATGTGCTCATGTCGACCGTGACCGACTTGATACTTCTTTTTGCCATGATTATTGGTGTCTTGCGGTTACAATCGGACTCTTCAACTTGGCGCATGCTCTATCGACATGTGCGTCATCTGTGTGCAATCGCACAGCGTAATCCTTCTGAACAGATGTTTTATGCAGGGTATAGTCTGGATTTTACTGGCGACAGTCGGGCTGGTTCCTCCAACGGTGCATTTCCTCCTTCTCCAATCACGTTTAACCCAAACTCATATATAAATGCGCACAGATATTCCTTTTTCTAAACTTAAATGGTGAGGACCGTCGAAGTTCCGTGGTTAGTAAGGATCGGGAGCTGATGTAGTCGTGCTTCCCCCGATCTAGAACCCATGAATATCGTAAGTCCTGCTTCATCTACGGTAGCCCTTTTCGGGACTAAGTACTCTCGCTTTTTTTTTTTTACAAAGATGTTCCAAACACCAGCTAGTAAGTGTCCTCTGCCTCCGGAAAAGCGATATAATCTTAACCAATCGAATCACTAGTGGTTGTTATGTTCGGCGGTTTTTTTCGCTCTCGGTTGGTCCAACCATCTCATGATATTTCCTCCGCAGGACAATTTGCGCGACCCGTCTCTATCGCTCATTAGTGACCTTTGGACATCAATCAACAGTCTCGTGTGTATTTTCTTTTTGACCTCGGCATCGTCGACTGCCCGTTTCTGACACGCGCTGCCTCCTAGTGACTCTTTCCTCACTAGCGCCCCTCTGGCGTCCATCCAAGATCTCCCGCGGACTGTCCGTCTCCCACGGGGCTACTCAGGTGGGACACCGTCACTTTCCACAGGCTCGCGTTCGACGGGCCCCAACGCCGTGGAGTTCCCGACGTCGTATGGGCGCTATCGTGCCGAAGACCTCGTAAATGATGGCTTGAAGGTGATCAACGAGGAAGGCGGGGAAGGCGAAAACGACAAGGCGAAAGGAGTATTTTGAGACTCGTGCTACGAGCAAGGTCTGGATTTGACTGTACTGGGCTCACCTCCATCTACCCTGGAATTCTCTCTATCTGTGGTCACGCGTTGTATCTATGTATTTCTTGCTTTCCTCAATGGGTCGCTCTCCGGGAGAAATGGGAGGGTGTTTTCTTGTTCGTGTCTACTATTACTACTACTACTGACCAGACTCGCGGACACTTACTGTGTAGTAAAATACCAAATGGATGAAGGGGGCGGGATTTGATTGTGTGCATTGCACAGCCCCTTACGCATTCACGAAATCATTCATCTTGGGATACTTAAACCCACGAAAGTTCGTTTTTTCCCGGCACGCCACTCCCATCGGTCCAAAAGAGCTGCTTCGGCTAGTCACTGGTAAAGCGTTGATAAGTAAGGAGCGGGGCGCAACGAAGCGCCGCTCGGCGATATGAGAAAAAGGAGGGCGATTTCGTTTTTCTGATGTGATGGGGCGCCTATTTTGGAGCACCCCTCGCTTTCTATCAGGCAAGAACAAACGAACAAAGACACAGATCAGCACAGTGCTTGTTGCTGAAGATTTGTGTACTGCCAAGCTTTGTTTTAGTGATTTCGGGATGTTCCGCCCGAGATAAAGATATCGATCAGAGGAAGGGTCACACTGGCATCTTGATGGAGGTGGCTGTGGGCGATGCGGTGTGGAAGAAAGGTGTTCTTAGCTTTGTTCTCAGTTCTAGTTCTCGGAGTGCGAAGCTCGTCGATCAAAGTCGATCGGACGGCGGTCGTTGGGAAGATAAAACCGACACAAATCAGATGGCTTTTTGTTGTTCACACGGAGAGAAAGGAAAGAACGCAGAATGATATATATATTAGTAGAGGTCGAAGATTTATGAAGAGAGAAGAGTGCATTGCACGAGCAGATGCGGAAGTAGGGTCCTGTGATGAGAAATGCAGGGCAGGGCATGATGGGGATCGCGATTTGACATACAGTAGGCCAAAGTGATTCTTGAAGGGGTGGGCCTTTATGCGGAGCACGTGGGGCCCTAGCTGCAGTGAGCGCGATTCGACAGTGCTTGGCGACTGTGGGGGTGACTTCGCGGGCGGCGCGCTCACTGGTGCCTCAGGCCGCACAATGGCCCACGGTAGGTTAATGCAAGTATCCGTGGACAGCTTGCGCCCTGAGGTCGTTGGGTATGAGCCCAAAGTGGGTAGGTGGGTTGTCTGCACCCCAAGCAGGGGACCCCATATAAGCCGTGCCAAGGCAGCGTACAACTCACATCCGGTGTACAAAGTAGCCGGAGCCACGACCTTGACCAGAGTACCGGAGCTATATGGTGCTGGTACGAGTCCAAGGAGGGCTGGCGCACATCTCTGCGCGACGCAACCAACTCGTAGTTGGTCCGAGTCGTCGTGCTGAGGTTCTCCAGGGCTCCGAGACGTCGGGGGACTGAGACCTGAAGCAAACGAGAGGTCAACGACCAATCACAACCTACTCAGAGACCGTACGCACCCTTTCGAACACCTCCGTTCCCCTTCCCCTTCGATCCGTGGAAAATGCGCAGTTTTCACTGGTGCGACTGCCTTCGTGTGCACGTCGTCATTGGTTTCGGGGGTAACCTGCCGGGGGGTGCGGGTATCGTAGACACTGTAGCATGTCCGGTTCGTGGGACTTTAATTGGGTAGAGGCCTCGCATTGCGTGTGGTCATCGACAGGTTTTTGAGTAGCGAATGGACCAAGCTGCCTCGCTGAAGGGTGTTCGTTGATTGTCGCGTATTGCGTCTCCGTGCCCCAAGGGGTCTTCCCACCGATATGTACACCCGGTGACGGACTGGAAGTGGAGAAAGAGACGTGGTGTAATCATTCGTGGCACGGTCACCACGATACGATTTGACAGCTGTAAGTCGAAGCGACAGGTTCAGTTTCAGGTTCGGCTTGCTTCACTATTACAGTTACTTATCACACGGCCAGCAACCTTTTCCGTTTAATTAGGTGGGCCTCAGACGGCCAATGAAGCCTTGGTATCATGGACTCCTCGGCTCGGCTTTAGTAGTGCTACGAACTAGTAATATTCGGTATACCGCCGTATACGTCGCTGACCGATGAATGGAATCCCATGCGAATAAGCACCTGTGGGTCGCAATGCCGTCTCAACGGCTGGGACGCTCCGGTGACTTGACGTTTTCCCAGACTCGGGATTTGCCCACGGATAGCAGTGCCCGTCGACCATGGTTCCCAATCCGGGCATATGCGCCTGGGAAAGCGCAACCTGAGAACGCCGCGGCAGCGCAGAGTGACTCTAAATGGGTGCGACTCGGATTACACTCGGTAGTCCACTGATTCGGTCCCGGGCCGCTTCTCTTTCCCAGTCGCGTGGTCCAATTAGTCCACCCAGGGTTATATCGTCTGAACAAGCACTGCCGAACGCGCGGGGATTCTCTTATCGGAAGAGAACACTGCCCCACTTTGGAGGCGCCCAGGGCGTAATCAAGATGCCATCCAACTGATGTTCTCTGTCATAGCCTTGAGCGTGTGCAAAGACGTGATATGGCCATGCTGTCTGAGGTGTCTATATAGGAGTGGAGGAAGCGCCGTACCCCCAGATCGCTCCTCTGCTATCCCCCACCTTGTTGCTTGCCTGTCAAGATGGTCAATTTCCACGATCCCGGCGTCATCCTACAGGACTCCCGTGTGTACACTTCCTGGCCTGGGTCTAGGGCCTAGACACTCCGCTGAACTCGTTCTTTACCTTGCCAGTGTCGGTAGTGAAGCTCTGGCACACCATAGACGGCCTTTTCATGTGAGTCCCCGCAGTCACCCGCAGCGGTCTCCTCTCACCCCCCCATTTGCTTTCCTGTTCCAGATGGGAGTTCTTCATCACTCTTGAATATGAATTGAGCGTCCTCCGAAAGCGTCGCCCATACCAGTGGCCGATATTGGTCTGTCCTTTTTTCGGGTCCCGTTGCCCGCGCGCTCAGGGCCTCATGTTGATCACCCCTCTGTAGATTTACTCTTTGACACGCGCGTGCACCCTCATTGCCGTAATTCTTAATATGCTCGGATTCGACGCCTCAAGTCCGATCAATTGTCATGTGCGTATCATTTCCGTCCTTCCTACGCTCGCCTGACCTCCGCAAAGCTATGGATTATCTTTGAACTCGTGAGTCGTCTCTTTCCGGTGGAGAACGACGGCTGAGGGCCTCCATTTCGGTAGATATTTGCTTACTCGGCCTTCGCGGCCGCCTCACTTCTGATCGTGCTTCGCATGTGCGTCTATTTCACGATGCAATTCTTCCTCCATGAAATGACCGCTCATATTGTGATTGTTGCTACGTAGATTCGCCATCTGGGATGGCAACAAAATCGCCGTGTCGATTGCGATGAGCGCCTGGCTCACCAACGTTGCATTCCTTATCCACGGTACGTACCCACCCCTTCTCTCCAAAAGGTCAGAAAGCTCATAGGCCCGCTTTTGTTGTGCAGATATCACGAAGGTGAGCTTACCTGTCCGCCCGCCTAAGGTTGCCGACTCACTGTCTGCAGCTCCGCGCTACATGGGTGCCTGTGCCAGGCGTCTGCGCAGTGCTAAATATCGAGAGCAGCAAAAATACCGTCATCCTCACGCTTGTTACAGATGTGATCTTATGCCTCACTATGCTTGTTGGCTTACTTCGCCTGCGCCAAAACGGCACCACCATGGTGGCCTTGTGGAACTTCCTCTGGAGGCAGGTAGGTAGTGGGTCATATCTTGCCCTCTCCGATCGCTTATACGTTTCCCATTTGAAAGGGTCTCATTTGGGTATTCTTGGCCACCGTCGTGCAGATCGTCCCGACGGTCAGTCTGATCACGCCCTTCGTTTTCTTGTCTTTGTCTCACTGCCGTTCTTCTACTGCAGGTGTTTATCAGCTTGAATTTGAACGGTAAGATCCATTTCGTCGTCAGTCTGGTAACGAAGAATAACGAGCTTTGATTCCGTTGGGAAAACCAGATCCTTTCGATCTCGTAGGTTTCCTAGGAGGTTTGCTGCTACACGTGTGTTTCTCACGCCGTCCCTACCATACAGATGTTCCAAACACCCTCACTCATCGTAATGTCAATCGCTGCGACGCGGATGTATCGTTCATTGACCGACTTTACGAGCACCTCTGGGCTGTATGTTCTCCTGCTTCCTCCGTTCTATCCTCACGCTAACCGCGACCGACGTCGCAGTCTCGATAGCACCCAGACTCGGAGTGGGCGCACGACCACTTCAGAACCGAAACGGATCTCCACAGCGCCAATTCCGCTCGACCGGATAGGGATGGAGGTGGCCGTGCACAGGTCCTACGAGGGGGATTACCCGCCGGTGCATGGGGACCGATATAGCTCGTATGTCAGCACGGATAGTCACTCGCAGGACAAGCCGCCCGCGCTGGACGCCGATAACGACCTCGAGAACGGTGTCAAGGCATGATGAGCCCCCTGGTGGCAGAAAATATCTCCTGCGGCCCACGACGTGTTTGTCGTTTGTATGGATGGAGTGGCGCTTAGTCGACCCACCTTAGGTTTATGGTCCAAGTAGTGATAGTAGTAGTAGTAGTAGTAGTAGTAGTAACTTATTTCATTGATTCTTGGGAGAGGGCTTTTCCTTGGCGATGAGGAATTTTACGTTCGTGGGTTCACCAATTGGGGACACGCGGATAGGGATTTTTGTAACTTCCTTTTTGGATAACTTACGGGACCCCAACCTACTGTAATCTCAAGTGTCTACTTGTGTGACCATCAACTCGTGAAACAATATAGCACACCTTATCCTACAACATGCAAGAGCCATCACAGAAGACGACCAGATGGAAGGCACGGGTACCTCGGAGATAATGGGGGACGGAATGGGTTTGGTGACGGGGCTATGCACGCTCACATGGTATAGCTTGGAGTTGAGTGCAGGGGTCGAGATCATGAGATCCACGCTGCGAATCATACAACGCTCCGCGGAATCGAGTTGATTACAGGTAGCGCTCTGTCCTAGGAGCGTGGATACGAAGAGCACCTCGGCCGACTTGGAAATTCCTCTCACTGCATGTCCAAGGCTTTATGGGAAACCCTTCAGATGCCCCCTGGACTCCATTTACTCTAGATGATCTGTAATTTCCAGAACAAATAGCTCCTTGACTTCACACTCGTAGTACACCGTACCGTGCCATCGAGGCTCAAGCTTGAGTCTTAGTACGGGTACGGTTTATGGTATCATGTCATCCATCGTACTACAGTAGTGGCATGTTCTACTACTAGTATTTCACGTGTCCATACCGGTAATAACCACCACTACCCGGACGGTGTGTCCTCCAAAGCCCATGTTTCACACGTACCACGCCCCGACAAGACCTCTGCGATCCTGTGCTCTCCATGTGTCATCGCTTCTTGTATTGGAGTCCGTCCATGGGCGTTCCGAGCATCCACATCTGCGCCACGCTCTACTAAGAGCAGGCAAATATGGAGGTGCCCCCCCGCCGATCCGCGGTGCAATGCTGTCTCCCGGATCCTCGTTTTTGCGTTCACATCAGCACCATGGTCGAGTAATAATCGCGTAACCTCCAGATGTTCAAAATGTGACGCCTGAAACAGCGGGGTCCAGCCGCCTCGGGTCCGCGAGTTCACGTTTGCGCCACGTTCAATCAGTAATTTTGCCACCTCCAGTCTCCCCGAGGCCGACGCGGCTTGCAATGCAGTGCCACGCCTGTTGTCCATTTCGTCGACATCCGAACCTCGGTCAAGTAATGATCGTACGACGTCCAGCTGTCCGTTTCTTGACGCAGCGTGCAACGAGGGTTGCTCGACGTCAAGGAGTTCTACCTTTCCTCCATGTTTCGGTGGCGGCTGAACAGTATTAAGGGGCTGATTTCGGAGGATCGGCACTGCACCCGCCATGTGTCCAGATAGGAAATTTGCCACCTCGAGTTTCCCGTTATCGAATGCCAGGTCCAATGGCGTCTTATTGTCGTCATTACATATGTTGAAATCTGCGCCACCCTCGAGAAGGAGCTTCATGATGTCAAGATGGCCATTGCTTGCTGCTGAATGCAACGGGGTCCGACCTTCGTTGTTGGGGGTATCCGTGTCTGCACCATTGTCAATTACGAGCCGAACGACATCCAAGTGACCGTTATCTGATGCCGCATTCAGTGGGGTCCAGCCGTCTAAGGATCGATGGTTCACATCCGCCCCGCGCTGGATTAGTAGCCGTGATATCTCCACATGTCCGATAGTGGAAGCCAAGGCTAATGGAGTAGAGTGAAAATTGCTGTCTGGAAGATCGACATCTGCGTTGTACTCAAGTAATAGCCGTACAATGTCAGCGCGTCCGCCTCGCGATGCCAGGTGCAGTGGGTTGATCCCCGTACAATCCAGAGCATTTACATCAGCGCCACACCGAAGAAGCGAGCATGCGACATCAGTGTCGCCAAGGTCTAATGCCGCGATCCATGAAGTGTTGTGAAACCCTCCCCGGGCATCAACATCCCCCGGGTTGGTCGCGATCAGGTGATCCACAAGCCAGCGGAGACGGCAATGTATGGCATAATATAATGGCGGCGCCTCTGGTCGCTCGGGGTGCTTCGTAGGCATGGATTCTCGCCAAGGATCGTCGATGTCGTATATCCACACCCATGCAGAGAACTGTGGACCCTCTCGATCAAACAGCTGTTCCGTGGCCTCGCGGATCGTCGATGACGCATTCTCGAACTGGCCGTGTTCGAACCAATGTCGTGCCGCGTAATCAGCGAGTGGAAAGTTCCTAATGCTCTCTTTGTCGATCCGCTCGTCGAGTTTGAGACCCCGAGGGAGGCTTGCGCGAGGGTGGCATGTGCCAAGTGAGGGACGATGCGATAGCAGGACACATCCTCGCTCGCCGCGATAAGCCGATCGGATGTCAGGAATTCCTTCACGGAAAAGTGGGAGAACTGAACGATTCGAGACCCGTTTACGTTGATGATAGTGATGAGACTCGAGCATGCCGAAAGTACAGCTTCTTCTGCGTCGCCTAGTCGCCAGCCTACGTTGAACTGTGGGACCGTTCCTGGACCGAACCGGACCGCCAGAATCTCTGCAAGCTCCTCGACGCGAAGTGGTCTAACAGATACGGCGAGACATTGCAAGAGTCGGTGTGCGAATTGCCGCTTCACTTTATTTATCCTGCGTAACATGTGTTCGTATGTTTCGTCCAACGTCTCCGGCAGGTGGTCCAAAATACTATGGATACAGTCGAAAATGTCATAACGCATAACGTGATTCAGCCCCGAAAGGTTATGCCAAGGGGGGTCCGGGCCGTGGTTCCGTGACCCGATGCCGGGGGGGGGGTCGGCCGAAAGTCCTTAAAAAAATTTACTTTTTGGGCGTTGATATACTAAACTCTCCCTAAGCGTTAGGAAACAGTCAGAGTTGCGCAGGGTCTAGGGGGTGTGAAGCGTCGCGAGGTGTCGCGCAGGCCTCCGCGGGGCGCGAGCGGTCGTATGCGGGTCTGTGGCAGTCGCGGGCGCGTCGGTGTCGAAGGGCTAAAGCCGCGCGCAAGTGCGGCAATGTCGGGAGAGGAAGTGCGGTCGGTCGGTTGTGAGCAACTGAACTCAGTCGCGCACGCGTCAGCGCGGCGCGAAACTTTATATGCGGGTTCGCGGCAGTTGCGCGCGCGTTGGTGTTGAAGGGTGAAGGCCGCGCGCAAGTGCGGCAAGGTTGGGAAGGGGGAACGGAGCTGAGTGGTCGCAAGTGGTCGGAAACGGTCGCGCACGCTTCGGCGCGGCGCGAATCTTGGTATGGGTGGCCGCTCTAGTCGGGAACGTGTTGCGCTGGAGTTGCTAAGGCCGCGTGCGAGTGCAGCGGGCTAGGGAATACAAAGTATGAGCCTTACTGAGCTCAAAAGTCCGAGGGGAGAAGTCTACTATTAGAAATCTGGGTTGTAAAGTTGTAGTTACATGAGCTATATACTAAGGAAAGTAAGCTAAGTAATGGGGTGCATTATATAAACAGGGGAAAGTGGGAGACCGAGCGCTTGGAGAGCGCAGCAAAGCGCACAAGTGCACGGCAAAGCGTGCAAGTGCACGGCAAAGCATGCAAGTGCGCGGCAAAGCGCGCAAGTGCGCAGGAACGTGGCAAAGTGCGCAAGAGCGCGGGAGAGCGTGAGAAGGCGCAAGCGAGCGCGGCTGAGCGCGCAGGCAAGCATGGCTGAGCGCGCGGGCAAGCGCGGCTGAGTGCAGTAGAGTGTGGTAGAGCGCAGCTGAGCGCGGGCGAGCGCAGCTAAGAGTGTAAAAAGTGCAATTTCACCAGGCAGGGAGAGCGCAGTTGTATCAGCGTCTGGAAGGTCGGCCCGTTGGTCCGGAAAGGTGTGTTGAGTTCGTTTTGAACTCACTTATTCGGTCACTCGCTAAGTCTTTTTTTTTGTTTGATTCATGACCACTGACTTACAGTAATTGTCCCTATTTGCTAGGACTCCCACTCAACAACATGACGACAGTGATGACTTGTGGTTACCACAATCGTGACGGTGGGGCCACTGGGGCGAGTGCGTGGCTTGTATTTGCCGACATCAGCAGGCGTCACCGCCCAGATGGGTCCAATCTCGAGCGTGGCCCAGTGCTGTAACGCCGTCACTGGCGTTTAGTCCGACTTGGACTTCGTAAGGGCGTAGAACGACTTAGCGGATATCGCGACCCGTATGGTCACGTGATAATAACACACGGTCTCGCTGGACACGTGGTCGTGCAGGGCACTGGGGGTAGGTCCACCAGGCGTAAACGGCGAAAGACGACTTCCTCTACTAGAGGCAAGCGAACGGCGAGTCCGAGAAAGAGAAGGCACTGAAGGAGAGGCAGAAACGTGGTGACGATTCAAGAAGACCAAGATGTCGTATCTTGGTCTTTGCGTACTCCTACTTATACATGAAGGGGACAGCTTTAAAGCTCCCCTATGAACCCCGAGACGAGTCGCGTAAGTAGCTCGAACCCTACTACAACGATCCTAGGAATGAGTCATAGTACACTAGCATGTGATACTACGACCGCTGACTGATACGATAAGTCCGTGACCGATTACTGCTTACGAGGGAGTCACAACCGCGTTCGTAAGTGTCCACAACGAGAACCGTTACATCACCCCCTTTTCAGCTGCGACGCCCACAGCGCCGAACCGGTCCGAGTCCTCCCATCCACCCCTGTTGCTTCTCTCCGATACGCTCCACGATGTCCGCCATCTCGAGACGGAATTTGCTGCGGGCGAGCTCCCCTTTGATCTCGCCGAGTGCGAGGGCGAGGTGGTGGAGGCGCTGCTCGACGCGTTCAGCCTCTTGCGTGTACGACCGGAACCTGTGCAACTCAGCTTTGGCCGATACGTCCCGCAACTCATTCACCGCCTTATCCACCCGATGTCGGTTGGCATGCCCCTCCGCGAACATGACGAGGTCCTCCGGCGCGTAATGGGGCTTGCCGCGCTCCCGGACCATGGGCTCCGCGTATAGCGGCTTTGAGTACACCTTGTCGCTGTCGTCGACAAGGGCGATGACGCGGGGATCGGCCGCCATTACCACCTGTACGAAGGCGGCCTGGCGCGTAATCCCCTGCGCGTCGGTGATGAGGTAGTGGACGAAATCGTCCGCTTTATTGACTTTGTAACCTGCGGGAGGTTTGGCCGCGCTGCCGAGACGGCGCTGCAGGCGTATGGTGGGGTGAAGTGGGGGCGTGTCGAGGCGGACGTCCCCGCGGTAGAGAGGGCGACCCAGCGAGTCGCATGCGTAGGGGGTTTCGGTCGTCGCGTCAGTGTCGCGTGCGGTGAGGACATCGGGATGCTCAGCTGGGTACCACTCCCTCAACTCGAGCTCGGGCTGCTCGTACACCGCGCCTTCAGCATCGCGGTGAACGCGGCGCGACGCTGCAGAGTCCTCGTCCTCCTGATCACCGCCGTCAGCATCTGCTCCCCTTTCCACTGTTGCGCGGACGGCTTCCAGTCCCGCGTACGCATCCACTCCTGCCAGCGCAGCGTCGCGGGCGTGGGTGTTTTCTTCTTCCGTCCGGTACTCGATTCGTACCGGGAGAGGTCGAGGTGAGGCAGCCTCACTGTCTGGGAGAGCTGCACGAAGCCGATGCACTTCGGCCTCGGTGAGGGGCGCGGCGTTGAGACGCTGCCCGTCTTCGGACATGAGCCAGTAGGTGGCGGGATTGGTGGTGTCGTCGTGGTAGGTGGCCGGGAGGATGGAGGCGAGAGCGGCGACGAGCTCTTGGTGGGTGACGGGTCCCGTGTTTCTGGCAACCTCAGCGATGGTGTCGGCGGCAGTGGGAACAGACATGAGTAGGAGAGAGGAGAGGAATCCAGTGTGAGGAGATGAGGGGGATGTTGCTCCTCGTCGAATCTGCGTCTCTTTTATGTGCTTCGTCGGTGGGATTCGACTCCGCTCGAAGTCCGCTATTGCGTCATCTGCGAATACGTCGTCCTTGTTGACCCACTGATTGTCCGAGTCGGAGTAACCCTTCCATTTCACGAGATACTGCAGGCGCTTCCCTCTGCCGAATCGCCGAGCATCTAGAATTTTCTCGACCTCGTATTCTTCTTCTCCGTCCACAAGATCCGGCGGTGGGCGCTGAAAGTTTTCGCCGTGTATAGCCGTTTCTTTGTAGGGCGTGAGAAGATCGATGTGAAACACTGGGTGAATGCTCCACTGCGTGGGAAGTTCGAGGCGATACGTGACAGGGGACATCACCTGAGAGATCCGAAAGGGGCCGTGTCGCCGTGCCGCGAGTTTTGCCGTGGGTTGATTGGTGCGAAGGTGACGTCCCTCTAGCCAGACGTAATCTCCTTGTTCGAAACGGGGGGTGTCCCTGTGTTTTACCCATAGAGCCTGGGCCTTTTTCATCAATTCCTGAGCTTCTGTCCGTGCTTCTTGGAACTGTTCGAGTCTTTTCGTCACCTGCGGTATGGGCGACGGCTTATCCAGCCAATCGGCTCGTGGGTCGTATCCCATGAGCAGCGAGAAGGGAGACTTCTTTGTCGATTCGTGGGGCCAGTTGTTATGCGCGAATTCCGCTATTGGGAGTAGGGGCGCCCAGTTATCTTGCCGCTCGTTGGCCCAGAAACGCAGATACTGTTCCAACCATTGATTGGTGCGTTCTGATTGTCCGTCGGTGTGTGGATGATAAGCGGTCGAGATGTTCTGCTGGATACCCAGGATGCGGCATAGTTCGCGTGTGAATTTCGACGCGAACCGGGGGTCTCGGTCACTGATGATTTTGGACGGTAGTCCGAACCTTCGGAACACGTGAGCGACGTACAGAGCGGCTGTTCCCTCTGCGCTTATTTCTTCTCTGCAGGGAATGAATATGGACGCCTTCGAGCAGTCGTGGTCGGTGACGGTGAGGATGGAGTCTTGTCCTTCTGACTCGGGGAGTTTGGTGATGAAGTCGAGAGCAATGGTCTCGAACGGATTGGCGTCGATGACGGGCGTGATGGGGACGAGGGGTGCGCGTATAGGGCGGTTATTCACCTTATGTCGTTGACAGTCTGCGCATCCTCGTACGTACTCGCGGACGTCGTTCTTCAACTCTGGCCACCAGTACCTTCGTTCCACTAGTCGTGTGGTGCGTGCAATCCCAGGGTGTCCATGTACGGGGGGGTCGTGATGAAGGGAGATGAGTACTCGTTTGTCCGCTATCGTTCCCGTGATTACTCGTCGGCCTTGGCGATACCAGATGCCCTCGATTTCTTTGAGTTGTTGGGGGTCCTTCCAGTAGCGGAGGAGGTACTCATCTTGTGGTGGTTCCTTGGACGGTTCGATTTGTAGGGCGCGTACGAGCACCTGTTCGGGGAGTACGACTACTCCCTCGTTGTCGTTTTCTCCTTGGTCGTAGTCGGGTCTTCGGGATAGCGCGTCTGCTCGTCCATTGTTCTTCCCTGGTATGTGGTGAATCTCGAAGTCGTACTCCATGAGCTCGAGTACTTCCCTGGCTACTCGTCTGCTTATCTTCTGCGGACTCTTCCAGTACTGAAGGTTCATGTGGTCTGAGAAGATCTTGATCTTGTGTGGCGACCCTGCTAGGAAAGGTCTCCAGTGTCGTAGAGCTTTGACGATCGCTAGTAGCTCGAGGTCGTAGATGTCGTAATTTCGTTCTGCTTCGTTGAGGGTGGAGGAGTAGTATCCGATGGGGTGTCGTTTTCCGTCGGCTTTCTTCTGTAGTAGTACTGCTCCCAAAGCAAATCCGGACGCGTCTACTTCGAGTTCGAATTGGTCTGTGAGTATCGGGTGCGCGAGTACCAGTTCTTCGGTGACTAGGGTTTTGAGTTTTTGGAACGCGCGTTCTTCTTCGTCGGTCCATTTCCATTTGGCGTCCTTTCTCGTGAGTTTGTTGAGTGGTCGTGCGTATGTGGCAAAGCCGCGAATGAAGAGTCGGTAAAAAATTGCAGAAGCCGAGGAAGGAGCGTACGTCACGGACCTTCGTGGGTCGGGGCCAGTCGCGAATGCCCGAAATTTTTACTGGGTCCATGCGTGTCACCCCCTTTTCAAGGATTACCCCCAGGTAATCCATTCGCGGTTGGTGGAAGAGGCACTTTTTGAGCTTGAAGTAGAGGTCGTGTGCGAGGGCGACGGCGAGTACATCCTGGACGGCGCGTATATGGGCCTGTAAGTCGGCGGGGTCGCGGGTAGCGATCCCGATGTCGTCCATGTAAACGCGTATGATTGTGCCGAGTAGTTCATGTTTGCGGATGGTTGGTCCGAAGATCTCGTTCATGAATGCCTGGAAGGTCGCTGGGGAGTTGGTGAGTCCGAAGTACATGACCCTCGGTTCGTAAAGGCCATATCGTGTTTTAAAGGCTGCTTTCGGTTCGTCCCCCTCTTTGATTCTTACATTATTGTACCCCCAACAGACGTCCAGTTTGGTATAGGTGTGTGCGTGTCCTAGGTCTGTGATGAGTTCCGCGATGAGCGGTAGTGGGTATTGATTCCTAATGGTGCAGGCGTTGATGCGGCGGTAGTCCTGTACGGGGCGTAGTTTTCCGTCCTTCTTTTTAATGAAGAAGAAAGGGGATGCGTACGGGGATTTCGAGGGTCGGATGTATCCTTTTTTCAGCTGCTCGTCGAGGAATTCCTTCAATTGGCCGTCCTCTTCTTGGGTC
The DNA here is from genome assembly GCA_021525015.1 of Lactarius pseudohatsudake. Lineage (NCBI taxonomy): Eukaryota > Fungi > Basidiomycota > Agaricomycetes > Russulales > Russulaceae > Lactarius > Lactarius pseudohatsudake. The sequence continues at coordinate 79,304 of JAKELH010000250.1, read as the reverse complement.
ATGGGGTAGACTTTACAGTCGATCATTGCCGGGGTGTTAGGCTTGAACTCAATGGCGTGGTCCCACGGACGCGAGGGTGGGAAGCGGTGAGACACTTCTTCGTTGAAAAGCTTGGCAAATTGTTGGTATGGCGTCGGCAATTCCACCTCTTTGGTGTGTTGTCCTGCCTGGATCGCGAGCTCCGTTGCCGTAGTTCGTAGTTGACACTGCTCTTCGAGTTCGAGGAGGATGTCGGTCTTGTCTTCCTCGGTGACCATTTGTCCGATCACTGTCTGCGTTGGCGTGGGATGTATCGAGCGGAGGACTATTGGCATTGCGGCTTCATGGATGACGGCGTGAGTCCAGCTTATCCTAGGTTCGTACGTGGAGAGCCAGGGGTAGCCCAGGACTAGATCCTCGTCGCCGATGTCCGTGACGAGAAATCGCATCACCTTGTGGATTCCTTTAGTCTGTACATCCAAGTCTGTATAATGTGTGATAGACCCAGCTTGGTTTTCTGTTTTGTCAATGTTGTATATCTTTTTGGGGCGTTCCAGAACCTGCAGCCCCAGTCCCATTCGTTTGGCGAATGCTGGACGTATGAAGTTGTCGGTTGCCCCCGAGTCTACTAATCCTTTAACGTCGGCCATGGCGTAACTTGTGCGAATCGATACTGGAATTCGAAGCGAACGGTAGCGAGTCATGATTACAGAGTTACAATTAACCGCCCTCACCCAGGCCGATGGGTTTAGGCGTCCGGAAAACCCTCCTTCCCCCATAGGTCCTGTAGGACCATGTCTTTTACTTCGTCGCTTTCTCCCTTGATGTTGCTTAGCCAATTTTGGGCGCGTTGTTGCGGGGTTACCACTGCCGTTCGTGCAGTTGTGGGTTCTTGCTCCTGGGTGTAGTAGTCGGTTTCCACGACTCGACTGGTCGATGGACGGGTCCATTGACCGCGTCTAGGCTGTCTTGGCTGCGAGCAGTCGCGTGAGAAGTGTCCCGTCTTGTTGCAATTATAGCAGACCACTTCCCTCATATCTCGGCGTTGCACGCCTTGCCCTACTCTTCCTCCGCGCGGGATGTACGTGGTGGATGGTCGGTTGTAGTCTCCCACTTCTGCGACGCGGACTCGGGTTCAATCCGCGGAGGTGTCCATCGCGTTTGGGTCGAAACGGGAATGGTTGTTGCGGGGCGGTGGCGGCGGCATCCACCCTGTCCTTGGAGCGGTCCATCTGGGTGCGCCCGGAAGCGGTGTCGGGGTGCGGGAGGTTCGATTGATGTTGAGACGGGCCTTCATGTGAATGAACTGTTTCTGCCGTCGTAGTGCGCTTGTTTTCCATTCTTCGAACGACCGGGGTTCGTCGAGCTCGTAGATTTTGGTGAACAATGCTTGGGGTAGTCCCGCCGTGAATCGGTCGATTGTTTGTGGGTCGTTGAGACGATAGTGAGCTCGGCGGGCAAGTTGTTCGAACTTTGTGACGTACGAGTCAATATCCTCGCCGCTCATTCTGAGACCCCTTTGCAACTCCGCCTGGGCTTGTTCTTCTTCCAGGGTATTCGCGAACCTTCCCCTGAATTCTTGCGTGACGTGGGTCCATAGTTGTCCGTTGTATTGGTCGACTCCGCCCCGTACCGTTTCGTTGAGCCACTCGAGAATGGATAGGGTCCATTCGCTGACGTTGAGTCCTTTGATGAATCCCAAGAAAAGGAGGGATCGTTGGTAGCAGTTCAGGAAGATTGGTGCGTCTAAATTGGTGCCCCAGTAGATGTGCCACTGCGTGAGGAAGGTCTCGTACTTTGTTCTGTCTCCGTCGAAGACGGCGGGTGGGTCACCCGTCAATCTATCCGATCCCCGCGGTAGGGCTTCTGGAGGGGGGGCATGGGGTATCCCATGCGGTCCTCCACCTCCTCCTCCTTCGTCTCCTCCGCCTCCGCCGCCTCCGCCGCCTCCTGGGAATCTCGCTCCTGGGAAGTCGGTTGGGGGCCTTCGCCTGGGAGGTCCGTCTCCTGGTCCTCCGGGTCCCGGCGGGTCCGGTCGGTCGGGTCCTACCGCTCTGTAAAGGGCGGCGTCGTCTGCTGTCATGCGATGTCCCGTTTCGGGATGTATGGGGAGGAGGATGGCTTCTGCCTCGGCTTGGATTCTTCGGGCTTGGATTTGCGCCTGGTCTTCGAACGTTGTTGTTATGGTGGTCATATCTGCGGGGGATCGTACTTGGATCTGCTCTGGTTCTGTAATGCGGAGGGACTCAGCTCTGATGATTAATGGTCCCGTTTCTTCTCCGTGCGAGCTTTCTTGTTCTTCGGTGGTGTCTTCGCTATCTTCGTCCTCGGAGGGGGGTTCAGAAGTGCTTGGATCGTTGTCTACGGCTCCGTCGATCGGTCCCCAGTTTTCTCTTGTAGGTAGGTTCCTTGCGTCAATATCGCAGTTGTAGTTTCGTCCTGTGGGTCGTACGATGTCCCACCTGTTATCGATGGGGTTCCACGTAACCTCGGTCCAGCACAGGTGGTCGAAGTTGAATTCGATCGGGCGGTATCGTGTGGATCCCGATGCGAAGTCTACAAAGTATCCTGTGTCTCCTCGGTACTCTTTCCACCTTGCTGCTTCGAGGAAGCGGACTGGTACATTGCGGTCTCCTCTTCGTTCAAGGCTGTATGGCCTGAAATCTCTCCACTGGTCTCGGGTCGTGAACGCCACGGTGATGATCTTGGTCTTAATGTAACGCCGTCACTGGTGTTTAGTCCGACTTGGACTTCGTAAGGGCGTAGAACGACTTAGCGGATATCGCGACCCGTATGGTCACGTGATAATAACACACGGTCTCGCTGGACACGTGGTCGTGCAGGGCACTGGGGGTAGGTCCACCAGGCGTAAACGGCGAAAGACGACTTCCTCTACTAGAGGCAAGCGAACGGCGAGTCCGAGAAAGAGAAGGCACTGAAGGAGAGGCAGAAACGTGGTGACGATTCAAGAAGACCAAGATGTCGTATCTTGGTCTTTGCGTACTCCTACTTATACATGAAGGGGACAGCTTTAAAGCTCCCCTATGAACCCCGAGACGAGTCGCGTAAGTAGCTCGAACCCTACTACAACGATCCTAGGAATGAGTCATAGTACACTAGCATGTGATACTACGACCGCTGACTGATACGATAAGTCCGTGACCGATTACTGCTTACGAGGGAGTCACAACCGCGTTCGTAAGTGTCCACAACGAGAACCGTTACATGTAGTTTACTCTGTATTCCTCGTTCTAGTCTTGTTGCTTCCCTGTTGAATCCAAGCTATTTCCACCCTTCCTCTCCTCTGCTAGCCAGAGTTCCATCTTCTTCTCTCTGACTGACTAAACTGATTGACTGATTGATTGACTGACAGACAGACAGCGCTTAGTCGCTGACTAAGCGACGCTTACAAATCGACTTACGACAAAGTGGTAGTAGCACCGTCTACGAGCCCACCCCTTGGATCGTAAAAAGGGGTGTAGGGGAGACGCTTCTTCCTCTTCGCGGATTCTGGGGTTAATTTGTGGGCGGCCCGCAACATGGCGTCCATTTCCTTCTGGTTCAAGACCCAGGGGACGCTGTGCAGGGTGTGCCAGGCGCGAACCCCATTGAGGTAGTTGGATATGGTTCTGCCAGAGTATGCTGCCGCCATGTAGGCGACGAAGGCGGATAGGAGATCCTGGGCGGCAGGGGCTCTGGCCGGCTCTGGTATTCCCTTGTTGTTGCAGAAGCAGTGCCACATCAGAAGGCCTGAGCCGTACGCGGCGCGCGTATCCTCCTCCCATGCGTGCACCATCATGTCTTTTATGCGCTCCATCTCCGCTGGGCCGAGTGTGGAAGTGTCCGTGGATGGGGTTAGGGTGGGGGCTGGGGTCCATAATCTCAGGCGATCCCTGGCGAAGCAGTGGGGGCGAAGGTGGGAGGGACGAGGGGTGAGGGAGGGGGCGTAAGGGGCTGGCCTCTTATGTGGGGGGGCTGTGGTGGGGGGTATCGACAGCTGACGCGGCCTCGTGTCGAGGGATTTTCGCCACTTGGCTTCCCTCGTGTCAAGGCCCAGCGATGCGTGCAGAGCATTGTCTGGGCGTGTTAGCCGGTTAACGACGGCGGCTCTTGTCGGGTTGGCCAGCTCCGACGTCAACGAGGAAAGGCCGGACCTCTTCTGGGATGCAGATGCAGTCAAGGAGGAGCTTGGGGGGAGGGTATTCCCCTCGGGAGGGAGCGTCGGCGGGGTTCTGCGCGCTGGGGACGTATCTAGTGTGTATCGACCAGTCGCTGCCCTCCACAAGCTCGAGTACGCAGCGGAATACGCGGTTGGTAGGCTTATTGGCGCTGGATTTTTTCCACCATCCCTCGACGACTGCTCTATTGTCCCCATATACCTTGAAGTATTTGCCCTCGCTTGCACGCGAGCGTAGACCGAGTAGTGTCGGGGAAGTTTGGTCTGAGACCGACCCAAACCAGGTTTGAACTGAACCCAAACCATTTTAATCAGTCTGGGTTTGGGAAATTCCCACAGGAACCGAATGGCTTGGTTTCCGGTTCCCTGATTAGGCAAATGCCCCAAACCATTTCAAACTCAGTTTAAACCGAAACTCCAGTAGGTGTGAACCTTTTTTTTTTTTTTCAAACTCCACTTGAACTTTCCTGGCAACACTCGAATATACCGAGCGTGTCAGCATTTGTTTCCCTGTTGCCTTTCCCCTGTCACATTATGTCTGCTTCCGCTAGTGACTGGCAAGATGCCGATGAAGATGATCCGATTGCTATGGCTGAGTCGTCTGCTCCCACCCCATTTCCGTCCTCTCCTGCCCCATCCCCGTCCATAGCCTCATCAACTGGGGTTCCATCAGCACGTGTTCGAGTACTCCGTGGCCAGACTAAGCTGACACTCGACACTACAGCCAAACCTTCCAAGAAGGCTCGCGCAGTCACTAAGAAGCGTTCTCACTTAGACATTGGAGATGACGTCCCCTCGAGCTTGAAGAGAACCAAGAAGGCTTCACAGCCTGATGACGAAGATGATGAAGACTTAAGCTCAGAAGATGATATTGAAGACCTCGATGAGATGTCCAGTCTGGACAAATCGGTACGTTCATTTTATTTTGCAGACTAATATACTAACACTTTACTACAGAAACGAAAAGCGGGTCACCGCATTCGGTCCAAAGATAAGCGTCGCGCAGATCTTGACCTCGTGTTCAGCGAGGGGACATGCACTAAGGGCGGAGTATTGCTGAGTGGTTGGTGGTGTGATGTCTGCGCGTAAGTACTTCACTCTTTTCAACATCTCCACTGGGCCGTGCATATCTTACTATTGTGTATAGGAAGAACAAGAAGAACGTGGCTGACGGCATTGGGTTCTACCGGAGTTCCTGCGCGACATCAACTCTCCGCGCGCACATCAGCCGAGAGGGCGGCGCCCACTATCAGCATTACCGTCAGATGTGCGAGCAAGGCAACGTTCCAGCTGTCTTGAAGAGCCCTACTATCAAACGGGGTGACTCTGGTAGTAACATGCAGAGCGATATTAGCTCATTTTTACACACGCCTCCTCCGATACCGACCTGGAGTCGCGAAGGACTACTATCTCATGTTTGCGAGTGGATCGTTCTTGACGATCAGGTGTGTGATTTATGTTGACCGTCATTACATCGGTGTTTACATTTGCATCAGCCGTTCTCTGTTATCGAGAAGGAGTCCTTCAAGGCACTCCTGAAGTTCCTACGCCCCACCATGGTCCCGCGCGATATCCCCAGTCGCACCACTGTGACTGATGAAATCTACACCAAATCCCTTCGCGTCAAGGGCCTTCTTGCTGAGAAGTTCAAGGCCCTCGATAGCGCAGTCTCATTCACATTTGATGCCGGCACCTCACGCGCCTTTGATCCCTACCTCACAGTCACAGCACATTGGATCGATGACACTTACAAACTCAATGAGACAGTCCTCGCGTTCCGTGAAATCGTTGGCGACCACTCTGGTGCCAACACTGGCGCTCTCATCATCGAGATTCTCAAAGAGTATCGCTTACTCGATCCCGCCAAACTCGGTTGGGGTACAGCAGATGGTTCGACGGTATGCGACAAGGCCATGCGTGTTGTAGGAATGCAAGTTGATCCCACCGGCCAGCAGTGGAACGCCAAGGAGCGGTGTGGGCGTTGCATGGAGCACGCTATCAATTGCGCATCGCGTGCCTTTATCACCAAACTTGGTCCAATATCGATGGCGGCCACCAAAGCAACACTCTCTGCAGCCGACAATGATGCAGACAACATAGATGAGGAGCTCACTGCAGCCATCGACGAGGCAGACGATCTCATCGAAGCCGAGGATTTTGACCCTGCTGATCTCATTGGCAAGGTGTTGGCCTTCATCAACCAAGTCCGTTCTTCACCACAGGCTCGCGCATACTTTGGCAAACTCTGCAGAGACGATGGCCTCCCAGAACTCCAGCTCGTCAAGTGGGCTCGTACACGCTGGGCTTCTCTCTACGATCTCATAACCCGTCTCCTTGAAGTCCGTTCGGCGTGCACCAAGTTCACACTTCTTGCCGACGAAGACGACAGGGTCCCCAACCTCAAGCCCCCGAAGACGTATACTATGTTCAGGCTTAGCGAGGGCGAGTGGCACATGTTGGAGCTCATTCGCGACGCCCTCATGGAGCCAGCGTTGGCTTGCCAGACGTTTTCACACACATCCCGGCCTACTGTGTACCGCGCCTTCCCCGTCATCGAGTTCATGCAACAGAAGTGGGAAGTGATGGCCGCAAAACCAGCTTATGTGTCCATTGCCGCTGCACTCTATGCTGGCCTCGACAACCTACGCAAATGGTACCGGACTCTTGATGACAGCAACATGTACTTCATCTGCTTAGTTCTCGACCCTCGCATCAAGCTAGCGTATTTTCAGAAGCATTGGGAGCAAGAATACCTCGACGTTGGATCACGGAGTCTCGAAAGAACGGTGCGTCTCTTTGTGTACATACCCACCCCACGTACTTATTACTGTAGTTCGACTGATACCACACTACTGTTGCGGGCACCGCCCGTACCACTGATAAGCCTCCCCCACCTCAACCCGCTGAACGCTCCGACATGATGTATGGCTCTGCATGGATGGAGTCAGCGATTGCAAGCCGCCATGCCCAGGATGACGACGAATCAGATCCTTACCGTGAACTCAACACGTATCTGCAAGCGCCACTCGAACCGTTTCGTAGCCTGACCGATACCGATGTCATAAACTGGTGGAAGGACCACGCCGTTGTGTATCCCACCCTTGTACAGATGGCTCGAGATTATCTCGCCATCTGTGGGTCCTCAACGGCCTCGGAGCGCCAATTTTCCAGCGCGCGGCATATTGGTACTGATTTCCGAAATCGGCTCACACCGACGATGTTCGAGGCCATACAGCTACTTAAGGGTGGGTATAAGGCCGGCGTTATCTCTGCTCACCTCGAGGCTGCCGCACTTGTTAAGGAGCTGGAGTGTTCTTCGGTTGAGGGAGTTGAAACGGGTGGGAACGTGAAGGTGTAGGTCGTGGCTAGGACTTTTATATACGCAAATAACTTCTGTCGTTCTGTCTCTATGTCCGTACCAAATGAATGGAAAGTTACATCCGAGTCTCGAATTTTGTTTATGAGTGATTGTGAGTTGAATTGCCAGACGCGCGAACTAAACAACTTGCTAAGTGTGTAACTGTAATTGGGTGGTCACACAATCCCGGACACACGCTTTCTTGTACTTTAGCTCTCTAGATATACTGTTTACTTTACTTCATATCCATTGCTGTATCTGTATGTATAGCTTCTGAATATATTCTCTGAATGTTTGCGCATTTTTTGTGTGTAAATGGTCTGAGACCGGGTCTAAACCCGGTCTAAACCGAACCGAACCCAACATAGCTCCAAACGGTTTGGAACCGAGTTTAAACCAGACCGAACCGACATAAACGGTCTGGGTCGGTTTCGGTTTCGGTTTCAGAAAATGGGGAGGAAACCGAATGGTTCAGTTTCCGGTTTGGCCTAAATCAGCTCAAACCGAACCAAACCGAACTTCCCCAACACTAAGACCAAGGATGAGGAGCTCGAAGCCAATGGCCTCGGCCCATTGGATGTCCCTCCCTTGGGACTTCCAGCCATCAACGAGGCGCCACGCCCGCCATCTGGGGCTGATGGTGATGGCCACGCCGAATCCAGAACTCGCGTCGGAGTAGGCGTTGTGGTCGATGAGGGGGGTGGGTTTTGGGATGACTCGGGAGAACTCGACGCGGCTGAGGCGCTGCTTCCACCATTCAAGATTGCGCGGAGTGTCGCGGGGTGGGGTGTGCGGTACGAAAGGACTGTCACTGAAGGAGGCCAACATGGCCTCCAGGTTGGTGAGATAGGCCCGTCCGGATGGCATAACCAGCGAAGCGTGCAGGAGCTTGCTGTAGAGCCTCTGGGTCTCGAGGAGGTCGTGCACGCGTCGGGTTTCCCACTCTGCGATCGCTGCGAGGTACTTGGCTTTCTTCCCTTCGAGCAGGTGCACCACGCGGGTGTGCAGGTTCCAGCGAAGGCCGAGGTAGGGGACCTCGGTCGCGAAGGGAATCGATTTTGACGATTCCCATCGGATGCCGAGGCGCGATGAGACCGTGTCCATGTCGCTGTCTGCGTACGCGAACGCGGCGTCCTGCTTGGAGCGCAGGGAGGCATCTGCCAGGTCCTGCAGTGCAAACCTACAGTCCTCAGTGAATTCTTCTGGGGCGTCATCGGGCTGGATCTTACCCTTGAACCAGAGGTGACTGCCATCCTGCACCTGCCCACCCTGCATGCAGATCTCGGCATGCCACAGCGCTCGTTGCGAGTTGTACTCGGCGAGGTGGCTCCGTGGGACCCTGAAGAAAATGTGGTCATCGACCCATTTGGCCAAAGGGCCGATGCCGTGGCCCCGGAACACGTCCGCACCGGCATTGGCAACCATTCCGTACACGCCTCCGGCAGAGGTGAGGCCAAAATTGTTGCAGACGTTGACTGCGAATTGGTCATCCACTTGCAAGCGAATGACGAGGCCTGGCCATTGGGCTGGGGCAGCCGGAATGGTCCTGTAGGCCTCTGCCACGTCGCGCACCAAGGCCTGGGATCCGGGGGGAGACGGGCGACTGCAGCAAAGGTGCCCCACGTGCACGGGAAGTCGTTGCTGTCAATGGCGGCATTGATCGCCGCCGCCTCGGGCAGAGGGCTGTGCGGATGGGAAAAATTGTGTACAGCTCGGTATTTTCCCGGTTTGGACGTTTTGGGGACCAGGGACAGGGGGGAGGATTGGAAGGGGCCGAGACTGGCCTCCAGTTGCTTACGCGTAAAGGGGCCGATGTAACGGCCCATTTCGAATTCATGTTCGACAATGGAATTATATACATTAATGAGCGAACTAATGGAAGCATGATTCGGAGGGGTGAAAGTGCGGGAAATGATGGGAATGCCCAGATCGAAGCCGACTGCAAAGCTCTGTATGAGATTGGGATATTTGGGGAGGAGGCCGAGGTGCATGAGCTCTGACGCCCAGGCGTCCTGGTCGTACGGGGTAAGGGGCTTACACCTTCTCTGCTCGAGGGCAAGATTGCGCGCCGTGATCGGGTTTCCCGCACCCGGAGCATCTGTGACGCTTGGGGTGGCTCGCTGAGGGGCATCCCCTTGGGATTTGCCAGTCGAAGCACATGGGGAGGCCGTCTGCCATGACCAGCCTTCCCTGCCCGTTTTTTCTGGCGATGCCCGGTGATCCATCCCAACGCTTGACACCGTCGCACTTGGAAAAGGCATGTTCGTGGAGGCCGAGGCATGCTGCACAGACTCCCCCACGCGGGCCTGCGCCGGACGGAAAAAACTCGGGCATGTCTGGCTTGGTACGCTTGGCCGTGCCTCGGGGATGCGAATCCGGGCGGTCTGGGGCGGTACCCTGGCTGGCACGAGGGGAGCGCGAGCGAGGACGCCTTTCCGGGGGGGTGACGTGACGGGGAGAGGCCGAGCGCATTCGGCTGTGCAGGTGGCCGGCGCGGTCTCGGTGCCTGGAGGACACGCGGGACGCGGAGGGCTCATGGCTGGCATGTACTCTCATCATCTGAGAGCGCGGCAGTGGGACGGCGGGTTGCAGGGCAGAGCACAAGGCAAAGCCGGCACGGCATAACGGCAGGTGGCGCGCACAGGGCAAGGCTGGCGGCAGGTAGGGGTCACCAGCGCACGGGGCAGAGCCGGCGGTGGGAGGAAAGAACGGCACGGCAACGTTTGTATTAAACGCGAGAACGGCAGGGAAAACGGCACGGTACGGCAGGGGGACGGGGCCCGGGGAGGGTACAGCGCGAAAGAAGGAGTGCAGGTGGTCGGCAACGGCAGACAGGGGAGATGGTGTTCGGGAAGGTGAGGGAATTGGGACGGTGGAAGGGGAGGAGAAGGAGATATTGTCAGTGAGGAAGAAATTCAATGCATGGGGTTAGGGCGTACCTGCTCCATTTTCCGGTCCTGGGCCCTGTTGTTCACGGTCTCGGCGAGGGACTGCATGAAGGCCTCGTTGATGACTTCGATGTCGAAGCCCCGATCCCGCTTGAAGGCGTCGAACCATTCACGTCGGACGCGACTTTGGTATAGGATGAGCACTTCATTGCCGTTGTCCTGCACTCTTCTGGGGTGTAGCTCCAGGGCGACGAAGAAAGCGGCCAGGGATTCCACATGCGCGAGCGGCCAGACCCCAGATTGGGCCATGAAGTGCCAGTGTATCATGGTGTTCTTCGCGTACATCACCTCGTCCCAACTGAGGTTCTCGTCGCTTCGGATGTTCCGAGAGGGCCTCACAGCAGCGAGTGGGCGGATGGCCAAAGTGTCTTCGACTTGCGCAAAGGCCAGGGTGTCTTGGCTGATGGATTTGTGGGTATCAGCGGCGGCGTCCCTGCAGCCTCGGATGGTGAAGTAATCGAGTTCGATGTACTCCAGGTTGCTGATCTTGTTCAGAGTGTATTGGGCTGGGCATGGCTCGATCCAGTTGGCGACGCCTTGGCCCTTGACGAAGGAGCCGATCTTGGGCTTTTTCTTCTCCGCTTCTCTGCGCTGCTGCTCTGCTTCTTTGTCACGCAGGGCTTGCTGGGTGTCCTCTTCCTCCTGTGCCAGCCTATCTTGTTCTTCCTGCTCGATCCGGTCTTGGTCGAGTTGTTCGTCCCAGGCAGCTCTCTGGTTGTCGTTCTCCCTAGTCCAGGCCTCTCTTAACCATTGAGCGGCCCCTTCCTCGGTGAGGGGATCTATTCTGGGGTTGGCGTCTATCATTGTCTGCCTCAGGAAATCCCACTCATTGCCTCCGAAGTTCGGGCACCTTGCTCGGGCTGGGTCTTCAAGTATGCGGGGCATTCGACGGGAATGCAGAAGGTGATAGATAACGCGTTTTTATGAGGGAAAGCGATTACAAAAGAACAGATGCCGGTTTTCTAGACCGGTTGGAAAAATGGGCAGGCAGGTGGCGGCAGGCGAGGAAAGGATAAGTCACGTGCCGCCATGCCCGCTCACACAAAGACAATGCTCTAAGGCGCCGCTTGTGCCTCACTCTGCCTTAGACCGGCCAAACATGTCACATCTTCGCCCTAAGGGTATGACAAATCCAAGCTCTCATTTGCTGACTGAACCGGCCTGGACCTTCGTCTGAACCCGCTTGTCCGTCTTGGCGCACCAGTTTGCAAGTACAGCCAGCTGAGTGTCTAACCCAAACCCACCCTTTTTCTCGTTCGGGATACATTAAGACATCAAGTAAAAATAGTCGTTCCAGTTGAGCCACATCTCATAGACTCAGGCTTGTCTCGCCAGCCCCCTCTCAGATCGTCAGACAGACGCAAATTCAGAGCACACACGACTGAGTGGTTCCAGCTGGCCCCTGAAATTGCCGTCACGCTCATGCCTGATGGTTCTGATGGTCTTCAAGTTCTCATACAAATGTTTAGCGCATACAACGGTGAACCCGATGTATGCACCCTCTTGTGGGTCGCCCGGACGAGACGGGGGACGAAGCGTGCGGCCGTGCTCATCTTACAGGTCTTCTACACGTCAGGGAACGGCGACCCGCTCTGGTTCAGTGTGGGAAAGGCTTGGGTTCATTGTTTGATGAGCTGATCCCCACAGGTGCGTATGCCATCTTCACCTTCACGAATACTGACATACTGGGCCGGGGTGCAGAGCCAATTCTCGGACCGTGAAATCAGCCCCCTCATACTGTTCAGCCGGCACGGAAACGTAGAGAAGAGGTAAAACCCTTCGACACCGAGGGACCCTCGTTGCACACTGCGTCACGAAGCGGACAGCTGGTGGTTGTACAGTCATTACTTGACCGGGGTTCGGACGTCGACAAAAGGGATGGCACTCACAGCGCTGCATTGGAAGCGGCGTCGGCCAGCGGGAGACTCGAGGTGGCAAGACTGCTGCTTGAACGTGGCGCAAACGTGAACTCACGGGCCCGATGCCGCTGGACCCCACTGCTTCAGGCGTCAAGATTTGGACACCTGGAGGTTACACGATTGTTACTTGATCATGGTGCCGATGTGAACGCAAAAACGAGGACTTCCCAGCAGACCGCATTGCATATCGTATCGTCAGGTGGGCATCTCGATATTTGCCTGCTCTTAGTAGAGCGTGGCGCGGATCTGGATGTTCGGGACGCCTTTGGGCGGACTTCAAGACAATGCGCGATGGTACATGGACATCATAGGGTCGCAGAGGTTTTGTCAGAGTGCAGTATGTACACATGAAGCATGGGCTTTGAATGGTACATTTCCCGCACATAGTATTTATTACGGGTATTAGGGTTGCCGCGGTCCGGTGCGGTCCGGTTCGGAGACCCTTTTTCCCGAACCCTGAACCGGACCCGGGTCCGGTTCGGGCTCTCAGGCCGAACCTCGAACCTCTTGGAGGTCCGGTCCGGTTCAGGTCCGGTTCGGGCTCAGACGTGGCCGAACCCGAACCTGAACCCCGAACCCTCACAGAAATTGTAAAAAAATCTCTAAAATTCTAAAAGAAATTACAGAAGTTCTACAGCTATCTACCCGCACCGCACCCGTGTGAAACCCGAGAATGTGTGCTTGTGTGTACAAGGTAAGAGACGAGATGGAAGACGCGAGAGAACTGGTGGCGTGAGTCGAGCCATGCTACGTGATGGCAATCCGATGTCGATGTCATTGTGGTCATTGTCGGATCGTCGCCACTGCCGTCCCATCATCATGAATAGGATAACTATCTACAAGTTGCTACGAGTACAGGGGCGTTCACATACCGATGCTGTACCCGCTCCGCACCTTCGTCGTCGTCGCTGCACCGCCTCGCTGAAGCCACCGCTAGGGTGGTCGTGTTGCGTTGTCCTGCCGCCGTCTTAGCCTTGATGTCGTTTGTTACAGTCTTGCCGTTATCGCCTTGACGTCGTCGTGCTGCCTCCCCATCATCGCTTGTGGATCACATGGGTGCACGGGCTGTTGCAGCTGTGTCGTTGTTATGGGCGCGTGGACATGCAGATGGCAGTGACGTGGTTAGGGGACCACGTGGGCAGTTGCTTTGCACTGTCGGCAATGTCTAAGGACAATAATGGTTAGTCAGTAGGGATGCAAAAAACGGACAGGTTCAGACTTACGACTATGTTAGATAACGTGGGGATGGTAGGGGCGGTAGTGGGAAGGGGTCTTGGCAGTAACACTGTCTCTGTGCAGTGGATGATTGTGGTCATGCCACGGCAGTTTTGTGGCAGCGGGAGGGCCTGCGATCAATATCAGAACGAGTTGGGTATATATAAATACGCATGTGCTTTTCCCCACTCAGGGGCTTTCACGCAGGGGTAGCGTCCTGAGTCCATTATGGGGGGAGAACAGGAGTGCGGTGGGTGGTGGAGGAGGAGGTCCAGTGAAGGGGGAGAACGTGGGAAGCTTTCCCACATCACATTCCGTCCAATCAACAACGAACGTGACTTATCTTTTCATTTGACCCAGTTGACTCTATACTGTCCCGCTCCATTGTCCCGCCAGTCCCCTGCTACTGTGACGAGTCCCACTGGCAGCATGGATGTTTTCCAGTGTAACACGCCCTACGCAGAGTAAAACTGACGAGCTATTCCAGGCGCCTTCTTTTGCGCTGTCACGGTCGTGCTCACAGTTTTCTCGCTGCTGTGGGGCGTGCGACGATGGTAGACGTCTCACCACTATCGATAACCAAGACCCCCGGGCCAGCTACAAGCAATGGCTCCCATCACGACGATGTCTCGGTCCCGTGCGATCCTGACCGTGACGACCCCGACGCAGCCACGTACGACCGCAACCGGTAGCTTATTATTTCCCACACCACTTTCGAATATCTCTCAACATTCCTAGCAACTCATCTCAGGTTCATCACTTACGGTCCACCCGATTGTGGTGGCACTCCACTCCTTGTCAGTCGCTTCTTTGCTGTAGGCGACACAACGAACTATAGGAAATGAATACTCTCAATAGGTTGCACCACCACCGGAGGCTCCCTGGGCGTGGCCGCTCTCGAGGGATACACAGCTGGAATTGAGGTACGTAACGTTTGTGTTCCTTCCGCACCTACAACGCTCTGAGGACCGCTAGATGTTGACACCCTCAAACACGAGGTCAATCAGAATGATCATGGTCACGCTTGCGATAACAACGACGACGGCCCAGCTGCAAAGAAGTAGCGACGACACAACCACATCCATGACTACAACGACCGTGAGGCGACGACGAAGACCATAATGTGGTAGCGACAATGATAACAACGTGACGACAATGGTCGTGGTGGCAACGATGACTGCGACCACATCAACGGCGAAGCGACGAACGACCACAGTGACCACGGCTGCAACGGCGGTGGCGACAACGACGACGATTGCGAGGCGACAATGAAGCATCAGGAAAACCTAAAAGTACTTAAATGCTCTTAATTGTGCCTTAATATGCTCCTAAGGCCATTTTAAGGTCATTTTTTCCTAAGGCAATTTAAGCAAGGTCGCCTTCTTAACCTGCCTTAATGGCCATGACTTATTCCCTTAACGACTTATAGTGGTTCTGAATCAGTGTTTAATGGTCTTAAGAGGCTTATTTTAAGCCAATGGTCAGGTTGAATCAGCACAGTTTAAGTCAACCAAGACCTGATAAGACAACATTAAGACTCATTCTTAAATCACTTTACTTTTCACACAGGGATTGGACAGAACAGGATTTATGCAATATATATATATTATAATAGGCTACATGTAGCTATGGATAATACAGGTAGGGTGGGAACAGATGCGGCAAAGCCCGGGTCAGTGCCGAGGTGACAACATCGACGTGGCGGTGGCGGCCGTGTCGAGGCGGCGCCGATGTGGTGGGGTTGAGTCGAGTGGTGGTGGCGACCGTGTCGCGACGGTGCCGGTGGGGCGGCGTCGACGTGGGGTCGTCGTCGCCGGTGTCCTTGCTGCTGTTGACCTGTCGTCGTCGCAGTCATCGTCGTCCCCGGTGTGGCATCGGGACGGGTTGGCGTCGTGGTGTCTTACGTATCGTGATGGCATGGAGTCGGGGCAGGTCTTGGACACTGAGGTGGGGTGGTGGTGGTGGACTGGCGAAGGGTGGAGGTGGGGCTGACGTGTGGCAAAGCAACGGAGGTGGGGACAAGACAAGTGAGGCACATCTTGCATGTGCTGGAGGCGGGGTGCGAGTCACTGAGAAATTATATGAAAAAAAAAGAAAAGAAAAGACATATCTTGATGCGCTCGCTGGGCCGAGTCGTCAGCTGCGGGTGACCATCGTGGTCGCGGGCCTCGTGTCGTTGTTGTTGTCGCGATCGTTTTTGCTAACGTCGTCCTTGTCGTCGCAGCCGTCCTCGTCGCGGTGTCAATGTCACCCGGTCATTGTCTGTGGTGGGGACTTGCACGCCCTGCTTGGGTGACGTCATGACGGGGGTAGCATCGTGACTGAGTCTTGCATGTCGCGACGGGGGGCGGGGCTTTCGCGCGGTGGGGTGGTGGTAATGGAGAACCTGGGTGTGGCGAAGGATGGAGGCAGGAGCCACGGGCTGACATGTGGCGAGGCGGCGGCGACGTGGTTCTGTGAGAGTGAGAAACGATATGGAACAAAAAGAAAAAAGAAAAAAACTTACCTTGCGGAGAATAGCGTGGGGATGTTGGTGAGAATGATGACAGCATCGGCGAGTACCCCAGACTAGTTGGTGAATATCCAGGCGACGATAAGGTAAGGGCTGGGGAGGGGCAGGGAGTGCGAAGGAGTGCGAGATGTCTGTAGTTGACGTATGAGCCATCAAACTCGATGACAATACGCACCTCTTTCATGATCGCGGCGCAGGCTGCATGAGGTTTGCGTCAGTTTCGAAGAGTTAAAGAATGAGGGGGAAAAACCTCACCGAACGAAACTAGCCTGGCAGAAGTCTGGGTGGGCGAGGCTTGGGGCGAGGGTGTTCAAGTCAGCAACGTATCCGAACTGTGGCACAGCTTCCCACGCCACATATTAAGTCTCCGCCCAACACTTTTTTTTTGTACAAGTCGATTCGCGTCCGTGTTTCAACGTACTGACATCGAATTGCAGGCCTTCCCACTGCTGCCGTAGCTGTACACCCCACGACCATGGCCATCCACTGGCCTCTGATGCCGCCGCCCCAGTGACTCGGCCCAGTGACCGTCACGTCGCCAAGATTGGTCGTAAGTCCGTATACTCACCCGCTACTGCTTCCACTAACCATCCTGGCACGATACCCCTCATCACCGGCGCCACTACCAACGCCACCACCAGCGCCACTGTCGCACGTGGTCCCCGGGCTGCCACCACCACCGCCTGGGGCCAATCCAAGCCAGCGCGACGACGCGGCGCCGGAGTGCCACGGGTATCAAAAGCCGCAACAGGTGCGGCG
Organism: Lactarius pseudohatsudake; assembly: GCA_021525015.1. Taxonomy (NCBI): domain Eukaryota; kingdom Fungi; phylum Basidiomycota; class Agaricomycetes; order Russulales; family Russulaceae; genus Lactarius; species Lactarius pseudohatsudake. Next base: position 62,437 of record JAKELH010000250.1, on the reverse strand, counting down.
GCGGCGGGGTGACTTCGGCGACGACAACTACGATGAGGCGACCCCGACCCTGACAACGGCAGCCACTAGGCAGCGACGACCACGACCGCAGAGACGACGACGACGAAGCAACGCCGACAATGGCGACTCTGACGAAGCAACCGCGACGACAACAGCAGCGGCGGTAGCTTTGCGGCGACGACTGCAACCGCGACCACACTAACCACGACGACGGCGGCGGCGAAGAGTAGCAGCGGTGGTAGGGTGGAGGGGTGACGACGGCGACAGGAATGGGGACAATGGCGGCGGGGATGGCGGTGGCACTGGCAGCGGGGCACTCTGGGTAGTATAGTATAGCTATGTCCCTTTGTGTACTCGGGAAGGTGCGCGTTTTCGGACTGGGTGCTTGTACTTCCTTGGATTCTTTCTTTTCATAGTAAAGTTACCTTTGAATGTCCTAGTACTTATGCTTACTAGAGTAGACATGCTTAATGAGAATTTTGCCAAGTCGCAAATAAGCAACTTGGCTTTGACTTGGCTGAGAAATAAGTTAACTAAGTCAGCTAAGTGTGAGTAAGTTCTGGTGACTTTTTCCTGGTGCAATCCCACCACACTCAATTTGAAGTTTTTTATTTATGTCACATATCTGTCCTTAATCTTGCCTTAAGACAATATTTCTAAGTGTAAATTAAGTCACCACTTCACCTTGACAATCTGAGGTGCCTTAATAGGCCAATTAAGGCAGCTAAGTACTTTGAGGTTTTCCTGATGAAGACGACCACCACAACGGCGGTGATAATGACGACGACAGTGACCACATCAAGAGTGAGGCAACGACCGCGACGACGAAGAGGACGCGGGACGACAATGGTGACGGACGACGGTGCGGGGATGGTGAAGGCAATCGGGTGAGGGCGGGGATGTAAAGACACTGTGTGAAGTCCCTCATGTATATGATCTCTTGATATATTTTCTTTGCCTCTGAATGACTCACAAATGTGAGTCGGAAATATGTCTGCAATCACTTTTGAAGAAAGTAGAGGGTCTGGCAAAAAAATCGACATTTTTTACATTACCCATCAACAGCATCGGTCCAAGGTGCAGTCCGGTCCGGACCGGGTTCAGACCAACCTCGGTCAATGCGAACCCCGAACCGGACCCGGATGCCAGGCTCAGAACCGCACCCCGGACCGAACTGAACCCGGGGTGCGGTCCGGTGCGGTTCGGGTCCGAACCCCATTTCAGACCGGACCCCGGCATCCCTAATGGGTATGGACATGCCAGTGTGGAATACAGTAAAACTCAAGTTTGAGGCTCGGTGAAACGGCACGGTGTTCTGTACAACCATAAATGGTAGTATACGGTATATGGGAAAGGGAAACAGTGGGGGTCGCGTAACAGTGCTGATCAAACGAACGATACACACTGAAGGGAAAGGGGAAGGAAATATGTGACACTACAGCGCCTTTCAAAACGATAGATACCTAGCAACCATTTTTTACAAATAGGTGACGTTTAAATGGGTACTACTTTGCCATCTTTGCGAGTCGCAGCTTTGCTTCTACGAGGGATGGGTCCGCGCGGCGCTAGGCGATGCGTGGGGCGAGCGAGGGTGAGGCACCGAGAGGCGGGGAACTGGGTTTCATTCAAATACGGGCTCTCAGGGGAGTCACGTACAAGCATTGTGAGTAAGTAGGGTAAAGTAGAGTCTATGCTTGACGATATGAGAGGGGAAAAGGGGCATAGGGAACGGGCGAAAGCGCGAAGCGCTTCTCGATTGATAATGAGGGTCTCGGGCTCTCAGCTGCTGAGGCAAGATTGTGACCAGGCTGTGAACCCTCCAGGAGCGACCTGATGTGCGCCGACAGTTGCAGCGATTCTCATGAGCAGTCCATAGTAAAAGGGTGTGGCGGACGGGGAAATCTTTTAACAGATCCGGTTTTTCAGACCAGTTGAAAAGGAAGGCGTGCGTGCTGGCCCGGCTCACAAAGACAATGCTAAGGCACCGCCTCGCTTCGCCTCAGACTCTACAGGAGACGGCGCTGTGGCTCTGTGTTGGGAAGAGAAAGTTCATTGTTTGATGAGCTGATCCCCACAGGTACGTGTCCGCTATCTTGACCCTCACGAATACTGACGCATACTGACAGTCTTTGACTTTTCGCAGAGATCTCACGGTCCGGACTGCTTTTCCGCGACTCAGATTCAAACTCCGCTTTTTTGAAATTTCTTTTCTATTTTTGTCCTCTTTCATATTTACAGTCAATACCATGATGACTAATGTAAAATATATCATAGCAAACAAAGGTAAATAGAAATAGTGCATAAATACTACAGCACATAAATAATGTGTAGTTTAATTGACCTGTGATCCAATCCGTGATAGTTAGTGTGCATCAAAAAAAAACACAACACTTCAGTAGCCGTGCGACCGGCTCCTTGTAGCTAAAGGAGCCATGTGTAGGGACTGGATCATGAGTGATCAATTCATGATCTGCCAATTACACAATCATGCAGTAGGCACTTATCCAAAGAGCAGGTCATGTCTGCAGCAATGTAACCCAGGCTTGTATCGAAAGCCCACATGAAGTGCTTAGTCAGATGAAGAGTTGGGCGCCCAACTCTTCTGTGTTGTGTGAGATCTTCATGTGAGCTACCCTCACAATCCTTAGATCTATATCGAGTGTAGTTGCAAGTATAAATTTTTTAAATAAAGAAGGGTGTTTCTAACTAACACAGTGAGTAGCTGTACTATGGTTTAATTGGTAATTAAGAGGACAAAAAGAGAAAAGAAATTTCAAAAAAAGCGGAGTTTGAATCTGAGTCGCGGAAAAGGCAGTCCGGACCGTGAGATCTCTGTGAAAAGTACGCAACTCATACTGACTACGTCCATCAGTCGATCAATCAGGATCATCGGGCTCCAGTATACTCTCTCTGGAAACACCAACGCTCCCGGCGCTCACCACCCCACCGCCGTCATCCCCATCCTCGTTGGCGGCGCAGACCTCATGGTACCTGGTGGTGCGTGAGACCCTCCTCCCATCCCTATTTATTTTACCTTGGGTAGTTGTGCAGCCGGTGCACGCACTCGTCGGTGCCCACGTCAGCGACGCACGCGTGACTGCCCCTCGCCGGTGGGCCGCATGCCCGTCGACACGGACAAGATCAAAAATAACGGTGTTACTAACAGTAAGGCGGTCGCTGCATACGTGGAAGGACCACCTGTGGACTCTGGGACCAGGTGCGGGCTGCCCTTTCGTGGCAACAGCTGCAGCAGAAGCAAGCAGCGAGGCAACGGGTGGCGCGGGCAACGACAGTGATGGTACAGAGAGAAATGGGGGCGGCACGGGTCACAAACCTGCAAATGCCCCTGCCCTGATGCAGGACAGCGCCACAGCAGCTGAGAGGATAGAGAAACTCACGCCGGAAGGACGCTGTACACGGAACACATCCTCCCCGCGTGCCCCTTCTCATAGACCGCTACCACCCCCGTCAACATCAAGCACTCTGTGTTCAAGTCACTCTCCGCCTTTTTGCGCGCGTCAGAGAAAGGGGTCGGCTCAAGCTGAAGGACACCCGGCCGGACGTGCATGTTGACGTTGTGTTCCCAACACATGCAGACGTTGTTGCGCATCAATCTCATCATACAGTTGTGGAGGAGGATAAGTGGAGACGACGTGCGAAGGAGCGTGAAGCGCAGGTGGCAGAAGCCACGAACACGGGAAAGACCATCACAGTGACGGAGTTGTGGCAGCCGCACCTCGACACGTTGCCGCAATTTGAAGACCTCAGACCGAGTAAGTCACTACTGTCGCCTCGTTCTCTCTGCAGATGAATGCTTCGTGACCATCCCAGCACAGCGACCCCATATCCGCTTGCGGATGTCAAGTCTGCATTGTTAACATACGCCGAGAAGCACGACCTAGTTAATTGTTTCGAGCAGCAGTTCACCAACACCAGCTCGGATGCGGTCTTCTCCGCCGCGCACTCCAATGCCAAGGGCACCTTTGAGGTACAAAGAAGACCCACTGGCACCGACTCCTTCTCCCTCAGCCATTGCAACGTGAGGGCGTATATTCACAAAGGCGAAAGTATAGAAAAAGTACTGGAGCGGGAAGGAATACAATGCTGGGAAACGGAGCATGTGGGCTGAAAGTCGGAGTGGGCCGAAAATAGGCCCAGACACTAGAGCCCGAGGTTACGAACAGGCATGCATGAGCGAGCAGTGTGGAGGGTGGATTCTAAGAGAGGGACCTCAGGCTTAGGAGGGATTGTTACATAGTAAGCGCTTATGTGGTGACTGTATCCTCGCAACATGAGTGTGGTAATAAATTCGAATGTTTTTTAATACAAAAAACGTAAACTCGGTCACAAGCGTTCTGTAGATGTGAACACTCAAAAGGTGAATGAAAGAAAGGTTCAGAAGTAAACATGGGTCCGCGGCAAACATAGCAAATGAGTCCATTTTTGAATCCAAGAATCTCGATTAATTTGCCGACTCGGACGCACCACGAACGCCTCAGACCGTCAGCACGATCTCTTTCAGCACCTCGAAATCAGGTGTCCTGAAAACCATCACGCCATCCCGTCGTCGGCTACCCATATGTTCAGAGCCATACTGTGACGTACACCAGACCCAGAAGTGCGAGAAAGCACTCACATTAAACCCAGGCGTCCCACATCCCGCAGCGTTGCCACTTCCCGGTCGTGATGTCATTGAATCCTGCTCCATTCTGTTGATAAGTGGCCTGAGCGCACTTAGCGGCTCAATGGACATGCAGATAACGGACTGCTTTAGATTAGATATACAGGACTTGTAGATTAGATATTATGATCTGTACAATCTCGGACTTCTTGTATTCTCTTATCTATGACATCATTTATGTACATGACATCATGGACCCCTCTGGATTGTCCTTGTACTACGTCTTTGTACTTTCCTTTGTTTGTGATGTCACTATGATATCATAGTCTGGACTCTTCTTTATCGCCTTGTTCTCCTTTACATCCACTCCTTTGTCCGTGTATAGAACAATGCGCTCCTTGTATTTACTGTGACTCTGTGTTACTAGCGTCACTCTCTGTAGCAGTATAAGTAGAGTACTTTGTACGCTCTGGCACATCACCAGTTCTCATCTGTTGTGTGCCAGGTATGTCTCCTCCTCTGTAATATCACCAGTTCTCATCTGTTGTGTGCCAGACCACCATCTGCTTCACTTGCTTGATTATCTCTGTTGCTGCTTCCAAGCCTACCTCCATATCTCACCACAGTCTTCCCAGTCCACTGTGAGTATGGTCTTTATGTATGCTGTTCATCACATTCAACGTATATATTAGCGGATTGAGGAAGCCAAGTGAGGGCTTGCCCGCGGCAATCCGTGCGTCGTTCAGTAGGGAAACAAAGGCAGCGACAGATGGTGCCAACGCCAATGTTCTGTGCACCAGGCTCCCCTGATGGAAGATCCGGAAGGACTCTGCCTGGGCTGAGACGTCCAGGAGTGCCTCTTAAACGACGGTCATGAGTTGTCGGGTTCAGAACTCTTTCGTGAAACTGTTGGCCCATACACGTCCTGAACCATTGAAGAGCCCTGCGTAGGTGCCCTCCGGTAGCGATTCTAAAAACTTGGTGACTGCAGCTTCTTGCCAGGACGGGTGTTGGAACTGAAGTGCGCCCGTCAGATTGGCGACGGCGCAAGGGATAAAAGGAGACGCATATAATTGCTGAACCCGCCTCCTGAAAGGTTAGCAGCGACTTCTGGAATGTGGGTGGTGCTGCCGACTGCTGCACCAGCCGCAAAAAATACATTACAAACGTAGAGGAAACATAAATAAATGATGCTGGCTTACTACGGACAGGTCGCAAGGAAACCAACAAGGAATCTGGTCTCGTTTTTGCCGTGGTTCGTGAAGCAGATCTAACTTGCAGGGTCGGGGTCACCATCCACAATGCCCCCATCGCCTGAAGAGAACAACAACGAGACACCGCGTGCGCCTATTAACCACCTTCAGTCTATCAAATAACAATGGGTAGAGAAGGTGGAGAACCAAGCTGAGCGAAGCCTCGGCATACACGGTGCGCGTAACCCATGGGGACTGTATGCACAAACGGTTGTAAGAGAAACGAGACGGGCCAAAAGGGATCCTCACCACTTTGCTCTTCGTCAGCATAACTCGTAGAGATGACTTGTGGGATTGAGTGCTGCTCCAGGACGAAGTAAAGCCACTAGACGTACAACCAGTATTCAAGAATCAGCCTCGGTGTAGAGAATGCGCGCTTACATCTCCATAAGGTTCGTTCGTGGCATTTGGTGTGGACACATCTTCGATGAATGGCGCCCTTCCACCAGTCAAATAAAACGTGCCAGGAGTTGGGTATGAGATGCCAAGAGCGAACTGCACATCTACATTGGCCTCATCTCCAGCCTCAGCCAAAGTCCGGTTATTTAGACCACCTTCAAACCAATTAGCCGATCTCGAAAGGGAAAGCAATACACACCATTGATGAGCACGACATTAAACGACGTGTCGACCGCTGCTGGGACTTGATCTGCGTAGAACTACTTCAAATCAGCAAAGTTAGCAAATTGCTCCAAATAGCCTGTAAGCGCGATCGTGTTCTTATCTGCGGCCTAATCGACCACGTTGTAAAGCTGCTTGAGACACGAAATCATGATCGACTTGTTGCAGCTCGCGTCGACTGTCACCCCCGACCGAGGCACGGTGATCTTTGCGGATGAGGATTGGGAGGAAGCAGTCGTGTCCGAGTCGAGATCTGTGAAGTGGTATGTGGCGCACAGTGCTTTGGCGCGATTGAATACCATCGTCGGCTGTATGAGCTCGATGTATTCGTCAAGGTATGGGGGCAGGCTGTACTGGGTTGTGCGCACGAGGCCGTCACCGTCCTCGGCATGCTTCCACATGCGGAATTCCTGGAACGTGCATTGAGTTGGACTTTGCAAAAATGAGGCATGGTAGCCAAACATTCCGAGCATCTTCTCCACCTGTGCAACAGGTAGACGCATGGTCACTGAATCGCCCACAGGCGACATGTGACACGCCCCTTCTGGACTCCATGACTTTCCAGCCACTCATGGATCGCGTTGATGCTGCTTGCAGGCGGCGCCACAAGCGCCTCGACGTCCTCCTTCGATAGGTGTTTCCCATAGCTTGGACGAAACTGGTCACTAATCTCTGAGAGGTGCTGCTCGAGTTTAGAGAAACGCGATACGTAGCAGGATGATGTAGGAAGATGGCGCGCGACCTAGGTTGACCCAGTTATGTGGAGGCTCAACGCTCTGGCGCAGTTTGAGAGCGCAGGTAGTACCGGAGGTGACGCTGGCCAAGGCGACCGCAACAAGGAAACGGAGAGTAAAGGTACGAAAAGCGGTGTCGAAATGGGGGCGGAAGGGGTGCGCCTGCCCCTGTAGCGGTGATTGGTGACAGCAAGTTCAGTTCCCCCTAGTGTTTCGGCAGCTCCTAGAGCCGGGCCAAGCCGGAGCTGGTCCAGATAGATTACCGGACCAAGCCGAGCCTTAGTGCATGGCTCTCACTTGCCGAGCTGAGCCAAGCATCTCGGCTCGAGCCGGAAGCTGGTGTGACTTGCTCGCATGTGCTGGCGACTCGTTCGCGACTCGTTTGGAGTGCAGCATTGGGTGCACATTATCACAGTAAAACATGTGTATTGCTTTGCGAGTACGGAAAATACAAAGTAGATATAATATTAGTACATCACGTTGTCGCCATTGCCGCCACCTTTGTCACCACCACCCAAGCCACCGCCGCCGCCGTGGTCATTGTCAATACCCCCGCCGCAGCGGTTGTTGTTGTCGTCGTTGCCACCGCGCGGCTTGTCTTCGTCGTTGTCGTTGTCGCCGTGACCGTCGACGTTGACGTTGTTGTCGCCGTGACCGTCAACGTCGACGTTGTTGTCGCCGTGACCGTCTTCGTCAATGTCGTTGTCGCCGTGACTGTCTTCGTCGATGTCGTTGTCGCCGTGACCGTCTTTGTCGACCTGTACTGCCTTTCGGAGGTGGGCCTGTAAATCGCCGTCTCGAGGCACTGGATCGCATTGGTGGTCTACATCAAGCCGAGTAAGTTGATGTCAGGAAGGTGCGGATGAATGTGAACACATATAGCGGGTCAACTTGCGCAAGACGTGAGTTCATCGTACGATACGATCGTTAGGACGCAACACTCACGATCTCCAGAAATGGGACACAAGAAGGTGAGAGAGCGATGCTGAAGATGACAACATGCGGTCGGTTTGTCCGGGAGGGCCAACAAGAAGGACCGGGTCGACATCTTCTGGATGAACGGCCTTTGCGACGGCGCTGCTGTAAGCGTTGATGTGAAGAAGCGGATACGCGGGTGGAAAAGAGCGAAAGGAGGTCTGCACGATTGGCTTGGCGTTGGCCGAGTCCAAGATGATGAGTGGGCTCGGGACGCGGCGCCTGTATGTCGGGAAAATGCGCCGGGGAGGTAGGGATGGGTTGAGGTTGATCCTGCTCCTGGTGCTGGCGTCGAGGGAGGCGAGCGAGGGGGATCGAGGTGCGCGGTGCCATAGGTGCGGAAGACGAAGGGCATGTTCCCGATGCCTTTGCGGTGCGGCACAGTCTGCGTGTTCAGCGTGATGTGCACGCTGGTCTTGCCGCTGTGGTGCTGTATTTGATGCGTCAGTAAGTGCAGAGGAGAGTGGGCGTAAACACACATAGATGATACCGCGCTTCGGGTCGCGTGAACGAATGTCCCACACATGCCCGAGAGTGAGATTGTCCTTGCCTTCCCACCGCCAGCTCGCGTCCTCGTCCTCCAGGTCCTCCTCATCCTGCCCCTGTGCATCCGCAGCGGCAATGAGATCCGCGAGGGAGCGCGAGGAGTAGTAAGGGTCCTGAGCGCACGACAGTTTGACCCATACCCTGCCACGCGTGATTTCTCCAGGAGAGCCGATGGATATGCCATGCTGGACCAAAAGAGATGGCCTGGCGCACGAGGAGGCGCAGAGGGGTCGCCAGAGAATATGAACAAGATGACAGCGCGCAAGAGGCGGAAGGAGTATGAAAGTGGGGCTTGTACGATGCGGTAGGTGCCCTCCCGCGCATACTTTTCGGCCGCAGGGGTTTTTTGAATAGACTGTATCAGTGGCAGGAGAAGAATCTGGAGGGGTGTTCCAGGGCGAAGGCTTTGGTGGAGGAGCGCTTTCTGGCGCAGGAGCACTGAGCATACTAAGCACGTGAATGTGGCCGACAGCTGGAAGCCGTGCACAACACACAATACATTCTGCACCATACATAAGGCTAAGACTGACAAATAAGACTACTGTAGACAGAACACCGGTCCCACAAAACTACAACAGCGTTGGTATACATGAGGGCTATAAAGTTTAGTGTTTCCCCGTATTCTCATGGGAGTGCTGGGGGTGGGAGTACAAAACTTGCTACTGGATGGTAGGATCTGTGTGCAAATTGAGGAGCGAAGACTAAATGGCTGCAATCAGCACCGGTTATGCGCTATCCATACAACATGAAGTTACTTACACCCGGTCACTGGAAACAGGTTCACGGCCTGGACTGACAATGGAGAGAGTGGGGGAAGGTAGCGCTTCGCCAGGGTGGTCTGCCTCTGCTGCCGAGCACCGCGAGAGAATAGAGTGAAGGTATTGGTAGTCTGGCTTCTCGTCGAAGCCAAGTGAACGGACATAGGTGACAAAATTGCAGAAGGGAGTGGGTAAGCCTTCGCACAGCTCTTCTGCCGTAACCGACTGTTTCTTCTGGAGGACTGCCTTCTGACTACTGTAGGCAGAAGTTGCCGTCCAAGGTAAGTCACCGCATGCTGAAAAAATGATGGTATAGACGAGCGACTCCAGGTCGTCACGACGTGATTGGGCATGTCCTTGCTGGCCATTTATGGACGTGAACGGAAGAGTCCCGACTATCGAGTGATCTTTGGAATATGGGATGTGTAAGTAAGTTGCAGGATTGCGGAATAGCCGTGCCAGGCCGAAGTCGATGAGGAAGACAGCAGCGTGAGGGCGGCCAGCTCGAACCATAAAGTTGTCTGGTTTGATGTCACGATGGACGTAGTGGCGAGTATGCAGCGACTCAATCGCTGAGAGCTGGTGACACAAGACAAGTTCAGTGAGATTATTTCACGTATGCGATGAACATACCATTTGGCCGGCGTACAGGAATATCTTGCTCTGGTCGACCTGTTCTTCGTCAATCAAATCACCAAGCGAATCCCGAGGTGATCCAGGACGATGACTTCATATAGGCCTTCCTTCCCATACCAATGTACTGGAGCGACACCTGCGCAGGCGCCAAGAGCTGAATACACGTCGTATTCATGACTGAGCCTCGAAGGCAAGTGATCTGCGCGCCCTATCTTCAGAGCAATTTCGGTGCCTGTCCTTATATCTCTCCCTAGATAGACACTCCCTAGAGAGCTTAGAAATGGGTGTCAAATTTGAGTTAGAGTCGGCTCACCAGAACCACCAGAACCGAGTAGTTTTCCTACTCTATACCGGCCAGCAACACGCACGAAATCTAGTTGAAGAGTGGAACATTTCTCAGAGGTTTGCTGTCGATTTTGAGGGTGCATGGTCACCACCGACATAGATCAAACAAAGGGGGGTGAAAGGAGCCAACAACAATCCGTTGTCTCAGCAAGTTCACGTTCACAACTCCGCTCCAATATCGGCTCCGCAGAGACAAATTCTGTAAAGTCCAACTCGATATTCGTTGCTCGTAGATACGTAGTTAATCCTTGTTGTCGTAGATACTAAACTCCTTCAATATATCGTCCAAAGCAGCTTCTGAATCCTCCGCTAAGAGAGAGGTGAGAGGGTCCTTCTCCGGTCTCGGCGCCTCAGTCATTGCCGATTCCGGTGTTGCCCACCCCGCCATGAAATTGAGCCGTTCCTTCTTGATTGAGAACTTGAACAGCTGAAGCGCTTCCATGAACGTTGACTTGATCCGGTTTCGTTTCACGGTGTCTGTCTCCTTTGCCGACGAGAACACACGTTCGCAGGGGACGGAGGTTGCCTGGACAGGGAGGTAATCCATGGCGATCGCGAACAAAGTAGGGAACTCAGTCCTGTTGGCCTATTCACGGTGAGTCAGAGCCCAAGCCTCGTTAAGTCATACAAACTTACCTCCCAGAAGCGTAGGATGTCGGTGTTCTCAGAAGATAGCTGGCTCGTCGCGTACTTCCGGTACTCAGCATCGATGCTCAGCACATGGGCCCCCTTCTTGGCAAATGCAGGTTCCACTGCAAAGCGCGTTGGAGATGCCCTGCGTCTAGCGACTGGAGGGGGTGGGACAGGGGTACTGGGTCCTACGGTCGCAGCCGTCGGCGGTGCTTGGTAACGGGACATCTGGGCGACAGACAGTTAGAATAAGAGTGTATAATGATATAGCACATACAAGCGTGATGATCGTTTCCTTAGCCTTCTCGATATAGTTACTGTCCCACTCGGATTCGATCCACGAGAAGCGTACAGCAGGATTGAGGACTAGAGGTCGGCTTAAGTGTGATGACAGAGTGATAATATTAAGACTTACACATAGTGACGACGTACGCGATCGTATCGTCCATTCGAATATAGTATTTGGTCGCCCAGTGTAAGCCGATTTCCACCCAGGGCCTAAGAATTTCGTGTCGATCCCCGAGTTTTTCCCACTCAGTCATAAGCTTTTCGAAGCTGGTAATCACAAAAGATAAGACAGGCGTCGACTCGAACGACATGGTTTGTTGGAATTTATGCGGAACCTGTCGTTGGGATGAGTAACGGCCCCAGGCAAGCGACCAACTCACTGCCAAAACCGCTTCCAAAGCCTCCAGGATATTCCAGTCAGAATCTGACAATTTATAGGAGATGTGCTCCTGTAAGTTGGTGTCGAAATACAGATCGACGGCCTGTGTGTCATTCAATTAGTATCCACTGTCAAGTTAGCGAAACGAACGAACCAGACGGAGCTCTCTCAGACGTTCTAGCATCAGGTATGCCGAATCCCACCTTGTCTTCACATCCCTCAGAAGATCTACCGGTGGGACTTTTACAGGAACACGCTCGCCACCTTTTCTTTTCTTGAACCAATTATTCTCGTTCCCTTTAGGGACAAATGTTTTAAACGCTTCTCTGTTTTTGCCCGAAGAGCGCAAGAGACGGATGGCCCTGCGAGCACGCTTGAGGGGGTTGCGTTTGATGCCTGCAAACCAGGCATCAAGTTTCGCGTTGTTGCCGTCGTAGAAGCCGTCAGCCAGTTTCAGCTCTGCAACATCACGACGAAATTTAATGTTGCCATCATCCGATTCACCATCCGAATCGTCATCCGAATCGTCGTGTAAGGCGTTGCGAACTGCGTAGCCTGAATCAGTACTCACTTTGAGCCTTGAGAGATACGCACCGGGAACAGAAGTCACGGAGTCGAGAATGTGAGAAACACAAATGTTGACTATATGGGCGTAGCACCGGACACGACGATCCAAGTGGTCGAAGCCGATGGCGCTGGCTGCGTCGGAGCCCAAGCGTTTTTGGAGTAGACCCTCCAGCTCTCGCATGGCCACCGCGTTGTTTTCAGCGTTGTCGAGTGTGAAGTGGCCGATCTAACAAGGTGTTAGAGAACTGAACCATCCTAAAAAAAAAGAACGCACCTTGAGTGTGACGTTGGCCCGATCAATGAGGTGCAAAATTGTTCTTGCAATGTTGCGGCCCGTGTGCTTGTTCTTGAGACGATGAAAGCCGATAAGCGCAGCTCTGAGTGTGAGGCGTCCAGTCAACTTATCAGACGAAATCCAGTGTGCGGTCAAAGCCAAGTATGATACCAGGTTCGCACTTGACCAAGCGTCTGCAGTGAAACTTATTCGTCCACAAGATCTCTATTGTCCGCAATCAGTATGTATGGATTAAGAAAAAGACTCAATCTACGGAAAGATCTTGTTTCAGATTCTCGAACGACCTCCGCCAGTGACTCATGATCACCTCCCCCATCTTATCGCGCCTAGGTATGTCAGCATCCACGAGAGTCGAGCGGAGGACCATGCACAACTGTCGGAACTCGGGACATTCAACAACACGGATCGACTAAGAGACATTCGTGTGAGATGGACGAATACGAAACGAGGGAGACTTACCTGATCATCCACGACGATGAAGCAAGCAAGGTGATCCAAAAATGAGGAGGGAGAAAACGGTGGTATGTCAGGGTTGCGTAGCTTGCGGTCGTCCTTGTGGGTGGACGCAATGTGTAACGCTGTCACGGCGTTGAGTCCGACTTGGACTGTCAAGAGGGCAATCACGACTTAGCGTATGTGCTGAGTTTCAGTCACGTGACTAGATACACGACCGTCCAAGGTACGTGATCGTCGGGGGCACCGGGGACAAGGTCCACTGGGCCTAAACGTCGAAGTACGATCTGCTCCACAAGAGACAGTCGTGCGAGTAGACAGAGAATAAGGACACAAGTCACAACGAGAGGAGAGAGAATGGTGACAAAGGAAGAAGACCGAGATAGAGATCCTCGGTCTTTCCGTGCTGACATTTATACAAGTAGAGAGGCCACTTTAAAGCGCCTCATGAAACAGTACAGCGAATAGCGTAAGTAGCTTGAACCCTACTACAGCGATCCTTGGATTGAGTCATGGTATCCTGCATGTGATACTCGATGACTGATGCGATAAGTCCGTGACCTATTACTGCTTACGATGGAGTCACAACCGACTCGTAAGTGTCCACGACCGCAAACGTAACACAATGCCTGATTGAGACGATAGCCTGGGTGGCCAATTGTACTTCGCAGCTGCCAGGTCATATTCGGGACGATGAAGGGTTTCGAGATGGCGACGGAGGTTTGAGTTTCCAGTGGTCTTTGCGTAGAAATAGTTAGGTGAGTTCTTGGGAGCCTTGTCCTTGTCGTCGCCGTAAGACAAACTGGTGGTTTGTTAGAAGTGAGAGTTGCGATTAGAAAGTGTACTCATGTGCAAATATTGCAGGCTTTCTGCACCACCTTCGTGCCGTCAGCAGCGGAGGATTCTACTTCAGTGAAAAAATGGAGGATATCGAGGGCCTTAGTTCTGGTGGTGACTGATTGACGACCAGTGGGAGGGAGCGCCAGTGGGTCGTCTGAAGGACCAGGCGAGTCGTCCTCGTCTTCTACATCTTGCAGACTGAATTCTTCACCACTGTTGATTGACGTGAGTTGGGTTTTGGCGGCCTAGTATGATTAGTAAGTTACGATATATGTAAAACTTACAGACTCACCGGTCGCTTTCGAGGTGAATGCCTTTGGCCACCAGCAGCTTCCGATGATGGCGAAGACGGTTTTGGCTGGTTCGACGAGCGTCGAGCCATGACAAGAGAGAGCACAGGTAGAGAAAAAAAGGGGAGGTTCGGGATTTGAATGGTACAGTACTCGTGTCAAGACTCGCGTTGAGTGTACACGTAGCTGTACTTGCTGAGTAATTACGTCCTGGGCTGGGCCTGCGAGTTCATAAACTTTGAACCCCACCCGCATATCAATTCGCAACGGCCCCAAAGGGCCATCATTCATGGAAGCTTACGGATGCGAGTTGTTATCATGCTGTGTCAATCGATTCAGGGTGTCACCGCAGGTTGAGGAGGGCGAAGGAAGGTTTAGGAAGAGCGGCAAAATTGTGTGTATGTCAGAAAGGGGGCATGCATTTAATGAATGATGTTCCCGTGGTAACCGTGGGTGCTGTATCGCGTTAGGGCCCTGCATAGATGAAGACAGGATGGTGTTCGCAACGCGGATGTGGGAAGGTAGAACCAAAGGTAGAACTACAGAGTACGCTGACATGACAAACGAATGACTACATATGTATACACCTGTGAAGGAGACAACTGTTTTTGGCTGGCAGATGTTGCAGTGGGTCGCGCCACATGGGGTCGAGGCCAACTAACGCGTGTACTAACTCGGAAAGGTCCATGATTTCGAAACCCTTCGTACAGAGGATGGCGATCCTGGCTTTCAAGAAGATGAGGTCATACGACTCGGATGGTAGGAAGAAATCCTGTCAAATAGTGTTTAAGGTCCTGCCAAGCCGTGGGAGAGGATATACGTACTCTGTAAATGCGGAACCACTCTGAGCGGGGTTGCTGCAGACCAAATCGAGAAGTCAGAAACACGGGAGCCTTAGCCTTCTCGTTTATCTTGCCAACAACAGGCTCGAGTACGCGGAAGACGCTGTCCAACTGGTTGACCTGGTGAGATCGACGCAGGAGCTGATATAACAGAACAACGACCATACCCCCTTTTTCTTCATGTAAATTACAAGGGCCCGTCCTCCGAGACTCCCAACACTGAAGAAGTGTACGTCTTTTGAGCCGTTGAGCTTCTGCGGTGTCTGTGTAGTATTCGCGCTTTGTGGAGATGTGGGTACAAGTGCTTCAGTGTGGTATGCAAATAGTGACTAACAAGCGAGCGTCAATCAGATCATCTTGGTAATGCAGAGAGAAAAAACTTACTTTGTCGGCAAGCACGAGGAAGATCCTGAAATCTTCAAGCATCGTGCATTGTGTGACCATCTTCAGGTGCAGCACCCTGCGCATGGCTGCAAAAGGAGGATGAGCAACGATTTGATATAACAGTAGCGCGATCCTCACATCTAGAATCGTGGCGGAACCCAATCCAAACACCTTCCGCACAACCAACTGCGACGAGAGCACATCCATCCACGGTAGCTGAAAACAGATCAGACCCTTGTACACAATTTTCAAGTAAATCGACTTACTGAATGGTACGGAACAAGTGACCTTGCCCGTAAACGAGCTCTCTGCATTCCACGAGTGGTTTGTCGGCGGCGAAAGCATCGACGGGACGACGAATGTGTCCGAGCTGAGTGTCTCAACTTCAAAAACCCTGATCGACTCCTGTACAACCTTGCGTAACCCAATCGCCTCCTCAAGTTTCTCCTTCCATTCCGAGCGTGCTTGTGAAGATTCGGTGTACACAGTTTACAGCCCCCCAAGTCGGCCGGTGTGCAGAATAGTGCACACGGGTACACGACGCGTGAGTCCGTCGCCGTATCAGGGGTGACGTCGGGCGTGTTTGCCTGTGTATCGCCTCCTCCCTTGTTGCCACCGAAGCCATGTAGCAGCCCAGTTCCGCACTGCGTGGGAGGATCGATGAAGTTTGAAAGCGTCAACAGATCTAAAGGAATAGGCTAAATTACAAGAGTCAGCTTTGGGAATATGCGCAGAAAAGCGAAGGAATGCATACCCGGCGGTTAACATTGTATTTCGTGATGCTGTCCTTCTCCTTTGGCCTTGTCATGGTCACTGTACGCTATCAATAAACTGTACCCGCCTGTCCACTTTGACTCACAATAGTTGTCAAACAGCAGAACAAACAGCTCGCTCCACCCGCTCCACTCGAAGCCAGTATCCGGCTGGCGTAAGAGCTTTCCGGCGTGTATGAGTGAGCGGTTCTTGGCTAATAGGTCCATGTCCTACACGAGAAACAGTGACATGAGTCTCACAGAACGCCTTTGTACTTCGAGTCGGGACTAACCACGGCCTCGCCAGGTTTGAACACTAAATTGGCATTGTACCGCCAAAGTTCGACCTTTTGCTCCGCAGATGCGACGCCTGGCTGCGTTTCCTCCAGTAGCGAATTGATCACCTCAATGACCTGCGGGATACTCTCGTGGTCCTCGTGGCCGTCGTGACTGGCTTCCATGATGCCCTTGAGCAGCAGCTCATATCGCGCGAGATGTGGGATCGGCCGGTTCACAAAGTTCTTCATGTCCAGGCGGTTTGCGTCTGGATGCCGCGTGCATTGCTAAGGGAGAATTTAATATACACGCGTCATGAACAGAGTTTATGGTGCATGAACACACCTCCACAAATTCCTTGAAGGTAGGATTGTTCGCCATTTCGTCAATGATGCGATACTCAGCGATAGGATAGTTCGTAATGTACTCCATGTACTCATCACGTCAGTTGAGCGCAACATCGAAGACCGCGGCGGTGACACTGTTGATGATCGGGTGCTCGTCACGCTGGATGGCATGGAGGCGATCAAGCAGCTTGCCGTGTTGTGCGTGCGGCGCGCCAAAGTTGTGATAAACGTCCTTAATGAAGGCCAACAACCTCGCGAGGGATGATGGGTGGTTCCCCTGTGCGCAGTGGCTGCACGTACATCTGCGGAGCAACGCTGTGTATGCCAGATGAGCGATGGGCTCACTCACAACATCAATGTTCTCCAAATCTCGTAAGGGAACCCATAGAAGACAAACTTTCGCAGTGTTGTCTCCTTTGTCCAATATCAGAGAACCAAGCCAGGGGGGGAGCAGAGCCAGACTGATCAGGTGACAACATGTTATCAAAATGCAGGGAACACCAACTCCGAAGTGGCAGAATGAGATACCACGGTTGCAGGCAGTGGGGGAGATGCAACGAACGGCGGTCTGAATGGCGTCTGCTGTAGCCGGCTTAGTAAGGTTAGCCAGAATTAGCTGGCCCAATCAGAGCCAGCGAAATGTGCCAGCTTGATCACATGCAGCTCAGCTCGGCGGGGTTTGCCGCCAGCTATGGCTTCGGCTATAGCCGCAAATTAGTCGGAGCTGCCGAAACACTAGTTCCCCCCAAGCATTACCACCATAACACTGTCATAGAAGTCCCTTCTATGTCCTAGGTTAGAAGCGCAATTTTACGATATGAGACAGTCTCAAAACAGCTTGTCATAAATCATCGAGGTTTGATCATCAAACCCGATACACCAGTTCTGCGATTTGGGAAGGCAGTCCTATTGAGAGGTAGTGCAATCAAGATTGAATAGAAGGTCTTGGGGGCGGTGATATGACTAATTTCGGGCGTGAGCAGGCACCTCAGGCTCATTCGATAAGTGAGAAGTTTAAAGCGCAGTTCGCAAATGGTCAATGGATTGCTACATCATAGGAATTTTCATGAAAAGCGTCATCCTTCAAGCTTCACGAGTCGACTCAGATCCTATCATAGGTGCGATGAAGTCTGGATTTATGTGGAAGGTGATGGACGGTGATGACTCTGATAAGGTACTATGTTCATCAGGAAAACCCATGTTTTACTTGTTTGCACTTTCTGTTCTTTTCTCCCTTCTAGCAAGGGAGAAAAGGACCCTCTCAGAAAAGCACCCACTACTTGCAAAAAGAAATCCCCTCTTCTTTTTTATACTTTTTAGGCATATTTCCGGGGAAATTTCCGATTTTGGTCCGATTTTGGTCCGATTTTTGAAATTTTGGTCCGTTTTATTACCATATATGGAAATTCCGGGACCAAAAAAAAAGTTTGGTCCGATATTTCCATTTTTGGTCATTTTATTTTGTCCATTTTTGGTCATTTGGTACTCTACTTATCCTGTACTTTTTTTGGCAGTTCAGCAAGTAAAAAAAAAAGAAAGAGGGATTTCTTTTTCTTACTTTTTCAACTTGTTTTCTGAAAAGAATGGAAAAGAATGGGAAAGTATGAATAAGTAAAAACACGGTTTTCCTGATGTTTCGGTGGCAGCTGAACGGTATTAGGGGGCTGATTTCTTGGTCCAAGTCGGAGCATCGGTACTGCACTACGTCGTAACCAGCCTCCTTTCTGATTCGAACATTAGTCCTCACGTGTTTTTGTTCCCACCCCACTTTCCTTTTTCATCGTCTCAGTCTCGTAAGTACTACCAATTTAATTCATATTGTGAAATCGTGTGTCTAAACTGGACTAACTCCAGGGAAGAGCAGTGTTATGGTGGGAATGCGGGCACTCTCTGAGTATTTATACCACACACCGCCATGTACCGCCCTCGTATATCACCTCGTGAAACCGTGCACAAATGCCTGCCATATCATTTCAACCCATTCTCGATGCAGCTCTCGCCAACTACAGCAGGCAGGTTGAAATAGACCTCACCACACACCCCCTTGCAGACAGACTTCGAACTGGCAGTTCTCCTGATGATATCCTTAAGGTACTTGAGGACAAGGCCAGCCAATTCAAAGATTCGCGATGGAAATCGCAAGTTGCTCAACTGGCTTAGCCTGGTAGTCCACGTCGTCCACGCGTTATCTGCTGTTTTTGGCGCGTCTATTGCCCTGGTGAACCCAAATATCCTCGTTCTTCTAGTACTTAATTTTTCACCAACCCTGTTCCCAGGTTCTGTTCAAACCAGCGAAGGCCGTCTTTGCTGGCGTCGATGTCCTCATCACAGTACGTATCCCGTTGCACTCGCCGATTCCATTCCCTCGTCATATCTGGGTCCTACAGGCGGCTACTGGCGTCAGCTCAAGCTACGATGCGCTCAGCGACTTGTTTGAATGCCTCGCGAATTTCCTCAAACGACTTCGAATCTACACCGACCTCCCCTTGACTCCTGAGATGACGGAGATAAGCGTGAAAATAATGGTCGAGCTACTTTCCGTGCTTGCTCTCGCTACCAAACAGATTAAGCAGGGCAGATTCAGTAAGTCGATCCGTCTCTTTGATAGTACGCGAAGCCTCAACACTGCGCAGAGAAATTCGCAAAGAAGCTGCTGGGAGAAAGCGAGATAGAGGCTGTCCTACGCAGGCTAGACCGTCTCACCCAAGAGGAGGGTCGGATGACTATGACCCAGACGCTCGAAGTCGTCTGCAGACTTGTGAACAATGTCAAGGTGGTCATCGATGGTACGCAAGGTTTCTCAGATGGCAATAAACGGTCTAATGAGGTGTCTTAATAGATGGAAAATTGTCAGTGGACGGCATCTGGAAGGCTTTGGGTGAGCATTTATTGCATTTATCATGATGAGTTGGCGTCGCAGAAGCTGATCATGACGGCAGATATGATGCAGCAGATTGCGAACGATATAAATAAGATGAAGCGTTCGTTACTAATCGACTCTAGCATTGTGGTCCTGTGGTACTAAACCTAGTCGCAGGTGACCGCTTACAAAGGGAGTCCCGGAGTTGGCTCTCCCCTCCGGATCCATCATCCAACTACAACATTGCGCGTGACATCCATCAAGACGGAACTGCGATGTGGTTCTGCAAGGGAAGTGTCTCTGCCAAGTGGAACGCGAAGGGCTCCCTGTTGTGGATCCACGGAAAGCGTGAGTTTCCAACATTGGCCTTGCGACAATCCTGATTCCTTTCCCTCTCTGTAGCCGGTTCCGGGAAAACTATTCTGATGTAAGTGGTGCTTCACCACCTCCAATTGTGGAGATTCACGCACATTTCCAGGTCTACGATCGTCGGAGAGATCGACAGGATGCGCAAGGCCAGACTCGCTTTGATGGCCTACTTCTTCTTCGACTTCAGGGACACTCACAAGCAACAACGACGCGATCTACTCTCTTCCCTCCTCTTCCAGCTCAGTGCCAGGTCTGACGCGTGCCATGCTATTTTCTCTCGCTTCTATTTGGACCATGATGAAGGAGCGCAGCAGCCTTCAGATGACACACCTTCACAATGTCTGATGGACATGCTCGAGGTCCCAGGACAGCCAGCGACGTATATCATCATAGATGCTCTCGATGAATCTCCGAACATTTCCGGCATGCCAACGTCTCATGAAAATGTGCTCCAGTTCCTGGAAGATCTCGTCGGTTCGCAACTTCCAAATGTACATCTATGTGTTTCCAGTCGGCCGGAGATCGACATCCGGTCCATTCTCAAACCATTGGCGTTGTTCCGTATTTCACTCCACAAAGAAAGTGGACAAATGGCGGACATTTTGGGATACATCAAATCAGTGGTCCAGTCCGATCGACATATGCGAAGATGGAAGTCAGACAATAGGCAGTTGGTTATCAATAGACTCTCAGAGAAGGCAGACAGCATGTGAGCCATTCCTTCTATAGTTCTTCTGGACTGTCGGTTAATAAATGCGGCAGGTTCAGATGGGTTTACTGCTTGTTGGATATCTTGCGCCAATGTTTCCCTGCAAGTACAGTCGAAAATGTCATAGTGCATAATGTCATAATGCATATTTTTAATAATGCATTGGGTTGTCGGTCTGAATCATTGAATACATAGGGAAAACCCAGTGAAATTGCATAATGCATAATGCATGGGGAGCTGACCGTCAAATATGCATTATTGAGCCCAAGTATGCCCCTGAAATTGCTCATCGTGACTCAAAACCTTCCCTTTTCCTACATTTTACTCATGCCTGCCAACCAAACTCGCAAAATCTGAGCCAGGGTCAAACCATATTCCTCAAAACCTGGCCCAAAGACACCTCAGAAGGCACCTGCCACACCTGCCATCTCTGCCAAAAGCCATCAACACAAGAATCTCACAGTTGGGGTTGAGGCATCATATGAACTCTCTAAAGTTTTGAGGAGATTTGAGGCCCAGATCAGGGCAATGTATTTGCAAAAGAGCACGGATGGCTAGGGGCATTGCCATCGTTGTTGTAGACACTTATTGATACTGTAGCGGATTTGCCCGGACCGTGGGAAAAATGCGGTCTTGCATATTTTTGATAATGCATAACCCAAGGGGGGTCAGCAAATTTTAAAATCGCACGGGGTCGGTAAATTTTTTTAAGGGGCCGAGCCTCACCCCCCCCCCGGTGCACCCCCAAAAAAGGAAAATTTATCCTAATATAGAACCAGGCTGTTACCTTTCGCATTTCCGTGGAAACATGCCGCACTTGCGCGCAGCCTAACAGGATGCACGATGAAATAACTCCCATTATCGAGTCAGGGGGGTGCAGGACCTGCGACAACTGTGATACATAATAAATAAAAACTACACTGTTACTACAGTATCTACGACGAGAGCATGGTTGTGGCGTCCGCCGCTTCGAATTTAGAACCTGAACAAATGGAGTCGTTTATTGTATCAGACCTCCTCATATTTACAGAGTACATACACAGCACATACACAATCAACTCAAGAACCCGACAAATAAACACAATGCAAACAATAACAGCCAATAGCGAGTCTAGTCCGACGATGTTGTCAGTCGTCGTCGTTGTCGCGGTCGTAGTTGCTGCTGCGGTCGTCGTCAGTCGCCGTCGCTGTTGGGATCATTATTGCTGCCGGGATTGTCATCATTGTTGGGGTTGTCGTCGTGATTGTCTTGCTGCCTTGCCATCGTTGCGGTTGTTGTTGCTGTGGTCGGCCATCCCCTCATCATTGCAGTTCCGTCATTGTGGGTCGTTGTGGTCGTTGTGGTCGTGGTCGCAGTGGTTGTCGTGGTCGTGGTCATGGTGGTCGTGTCGTGGTTGTCGTGGTTGTAGTCTGCGATTGTCACATTTTTCGTCAGCGTCGTCACCGCAGCTGTTGTCATCACCGCCCTGTCGTCACAGTCGTCGGTGCCGTGTTGGTCATGTCGTGGGTCAACGTTGTGTTTGGAAAGAAGAATGATAAGGAGGAGTGACGCACCACGCGGACAAGTAGACGCGACACGCTGTTATTGTGTAGCTCGTTGTCGTGCGTAGAGCAGAATCGGATCTGGACGTGAGAGCTCAGCAATAGAAATCGAGTGGTGCGCGTTGGAGTGTTCAGTGGGTGTCCAGTGTGCACTTCCCGACCCTGCGTCGTCCAAACAACCAGCGAAAGTCGTCGAGGACATCCAATCAAAAGCTTCGTCGCGACCATCGGCAGAGGGATCTGTGAATCAGCTCCCTTGCGAGAGAGACACATGTGAGCATGTAGGCCAATGCGAAGTGCGATACTCACCGACTCTTGAGCCAAGCACCAGCGGCATTGCCCACTTTGACACCCCCGTCCCCGTCTTCAAGTGGCCGCTCTTTGCCCCCCTGAGCGCGTCTTCTGAGTGGGATGTGTACGTCTACCCACTCAGATGGTGCTTGATCTAATGCCCAGGGACGCCTGCAGGGTATCGCACTTGTAACGGTTCTCGTTGTGGACACTTACGAACGCGGTTGTGACTCCCTCGTAAGCAGTAATCGGTCACGGACTTATCGTATCAGTCAGCGGTCGTAGTATCACATGCTAGTGTACTATGACTCATTCCTAGGATCGTTGTAGTAGGGTTCGAGCTACTTACGCGACTCGTCTCGGGGTTCATAGGGGAGCTTTAAAGCTGTCCCCTTCATGTATAAGTAGGAGTACGCAAAGACCAAGATACGACATCTTGGTCTTCTTGAATCGTCACCACGTTTCTGCCTCTCCTTCAGTGCCTTCTCTTTCTCGGACTCGCCGTTCGCTTGCCTCTAGTAGAGGAAGTCGTCTTTCACCGTTTACGCCTGGTGGACCTACCCCCAGTGCCCTGCACGACCACGTGTCCAGCGAGACCGTGTGTTATTATCACGTGACCATACGGGTCGCGATATCCGCTAAGTCGTTCTACGCCCTTACGAAGTCCAAGTCGGACTAAACACCAGTGACGGCGTTACATTAAGACCAAGATCATCACCGTGGCGTTCACGACCCGAGACCAGTGGAGAGATTTCAGGCCATACAGCCTTGAACGAAGAGGAGACCGCAATGTACCAGTCCGCTTCCTCGAAGCAGCAAGGTGGAAAGAGTACCGAGGAGACACAGGATACTTTGTAGACTTCGCATCGGGATCCACACGATACCGCCCGATCGAATTCAACTTCGACCACCTGTGCTGGACCGAGGTTACGTGGAACCCCATCGATAACAGGTGGGACATCGTACGACCCACAGGACGAAACTACAACTGCGATATTGACGCAAGGAACCTACCTACAAGAGAAAACTGGGGACCGATCGACGGAGCCGTAGACAACGATCCAAGCACTTCTGAACCCCCCTCCGAGGACGAAGATAGCGAAGACACCACCGAAGAACAAGAAAGCTCGCACGGAGAAGAAACGGGACCATTAATCATCAGAGCTGAGTCCCTCCGCATTACAGAACCAGAGCAGATCCAAGTACGATCCCCCGCAGATATGACCACCATAACAACAACGTTCGAAGACCAGGCGCAAATCCAAGCCCGAAGAATCCAAGCCGAGGCAGAAGCCATCCTCCTCCCCATACATCCCGAAACGGGACATCGCATGACAGCAGACGACGCCGCCCTTTACAGAGCGGTAGGACCCGACCGACCGGACCCGCCGGGACCCGGAGGACCAGGAGACGGACCTCCCAGGCGAAGGCCCCCAACCGACTTCCCAGGAGCGAGATTCCCAGGAGGCGGTGGAGGCGGAGGAGACGAAGGAGGAGGAGGTGGAGGACCGCATGGGATACCCCATGCCCCCCCTCCAGAAGCCCTACCGCGGGGATCGGATAGATTGACGGGTGACCCACCCGCCGTCTTCGACGGAGACAGAACAAAGTACGAGACCTTCCTCACGCAGTGGCACATCTACTGGGGCACCAATTTAGACGCACCAATCTTCCTGAACTGCTACCAACGATCCCTCCTTTTCTTGGGATTCATCAAAGGACTCAACGTCAGCGAATGGACCCTATCCATTCTCGAGTGGCTCAACGAAACGGTACGGGGCGGAGTCGACCAATACAACGGACAACTATGGACCCACGTCACGCAAGAATTCAGGGGAAGGTTCGCGAATACCCTGGAAGAAGAACAAGCCCAGGCGGAGTTGCAAAGGGGTCTCAGAATGAGCGGCGAGGATATTGACTCGTACGTCACAAAGTTCGAACAACTTGCCCGCCAAGCTCACTATCGTCTCAACGACCCACAAACAATCGACCGATTCACGGCGGGACTACCCCAAGCATTGTTCACCAAAATCTACGAGCTCGACGAACCCCGGTCGTTCGAAGAATGGAAAACAAGCGCACTACGACGGCAGAAACAGTTCATTCACATGAAGGCCCGTCTCAACATCAATCGAACCTCCCGCACCCCGACACCGCTTCCGGGCGCACCCAGATGGACCGCTCCAAGGACAGGGTGGATGCCGCCGCCACCGCCCCGCAACAACCATTCCCGTTTCGACCCAAACGCGATGGACACCTCCGCGGATTGAACCCGAGTCCGCGTCGCAGAAGTGGGAGACTACAACCGACCATCCACCACGTACATCCCGCGCGGAGGAAGAGTAGGGCAAGGCGTGCAACGCCGAGATATGAGGGAAGTGGTCTGCTATAATTGCAACAAGACGGGACACTTCTCACGCGACTGCTCGCAGCCAAGACAGCCTAGACGCGGTCAATGGACCCGTCCATCGACCAGTCGAGTCGTGGAAACCGACTACTACACCCAGGAGCAAGAACCCACAACTGCACGAACGGCAGTGGTAACCCCGCAACAACGCGCCCAAAATTGGCTAAGCAACATCAAGGGAGAAAGCGACGAAGTAAAAGACATGGTCCTACAGGACCTATGGGGGAAGGAGGGTTTTCCGGACGCCTAAACCCATCGGCCTGGGTGAGGGCGGTTAATTGTAACTCTGTAATCATGACTCGCTACCGTTCGCTTCGAATTCCAGTATCGATTCGCACAAGTTACGCCATGGCCGACGTTAAAGGATTAGTAGACTCGGGGGCAACCGACAACTTCATACGTCCAGCATTCGCCAAACGAATGGGACTGGGGCTGCAGGTTCTGGAACGCCCCAAAAAGATATACAACATTGACAAAACAGAAAACCAAGCTGGGTCTATCACACATTATACAGACTTGGATGTACAGACTAAAGGAATCCACAAGGTGATGCGATTTCTCGTCACGGACATCGGCGACGAGGATCTAGTCCTGGGCTACCCCTGGCTCTCCACGTACGAACCTAGGATAAGCTGGACTCACGCCGTCATCCATGAAGCCGCAATGCCAATAGTCCTCCGCTCGATACATCCCACGCCAACGCAGACAGTGATCGGACAAATGGTCACCGAGGAAGACAAGACCGACATCCTCCTCGAACTCGAAGAGCAGTGTCAACTACGAACTACGGCAACGGAGCTCGCGATCCAGGCAGGACAACACACCAAAGAGGTGGAATTGCCGACGCCATACCAACAATTTGCCAAGCTTTTCAACGAAGAAGTGTCTCACCGCTTCCCACCCTCGCGTCCGTGGGACCACGCCATTGAGTTCAAGCCTAACACCCCGGCAATGATCGACTGTAAAGTCTACCCCATGACCCAAGAAGAGGACGGCCAATTGAAGGAATTCCTCGACGAGCAGCTGAAAAAGGATACATCCGACCCTCGAAATCCCCGTACGCATCCCCTTTCTTCTTCATTAAAAAGAAGGACGGAAAACTACGCCCCGTACAGGACTACCGCCGCATCAACGCCTGCACCATTAGGAATCAATACCCACTTACCGCTCATCGCGGAACTCATCACAGACCTAGGACACGCACACACCTATACCAAACTGGACGTCTGTTGGGGGTACAATAATGTAAGAATCAAAGAGGGGGACGAACCGAAAGCAGCCTTTAAAACACGATATGGCCTTTACGAACCGAGGGTCATGTACTTCGGACTCACCAACTCCCCAGCGACCTTCCAGGCATTCATGAACGAGATCTTCGGACCAACCATCCGCAAACATGAACTACTCGGCACAATCATACGCGTTTACATGGACGACATCGGGATCGCTACCCGCGACCCCGCCGACTTACAGGCCCATATACGCGCCGTCCAGGATGTACTCGCCGTCGCCCTCGCACACGACCTCTACTTCAAGCTCAAAAAGTGCCTCTTCCACCAACCGCGAATGGATTACCTGGGGGTAATCCTTGAAAAGGGGGTGACACGCATGGACCCAGTAAAAATTTCGGGCATTCGCGACTGGCCCCGACCCACGAAGGTCCGTGACGTACGCTCCTTCCTCGGCTTCTGCAATTTTTACCGACTCTTCATTCGCGGCTTTGCCACATACGCACGACCACTCAACAAACTCACGAGAAAGGACGCCAAATGGAAATGGACCGACGAAGAAGAACGCGCGTTCCAAAACTCAAAACCCTAGTCACCGAAGAACTGGTACTCGCGCACCCGATACTCACAGACCAATTCGAACTCGAAGTAGACGCGTCCGGATTTGCTTTGGGAGCAGTACTACTACAGAAGAAAGCCGACGGAAAACGACACCCCATCGGATACTACTCCTCCACCCTCAACGAAGCAGAACGAAATTACGACATCTACGACCTCGAGCTACTAGCGATCGTCAAAGCTCTACGACACTGGAGACCTTTCCTAGCAGGGTCGCCACACAAGATCAAGATCTTCTCAGACCACATGAACCTTCAGTACTGGAAGAGTCCGCAGAAGATAAGCAGACGAGTAGCCAGGGAAGTACTCGAGCTCATGGAGTACGACTTCGAGATTCACCACATACCAGGGAAGAACAATGGACGAGCAGACGCGCTATCCCGAAGACCCGACTACGACCAAGGAGAAAACGACAACGAAGGGAGTAGTCGTACTCCCCGAACAGGTGCTCGTACGCGCCCTACAAATCGAACCGTCCAAGGAACCACCACAAGATGAGTACCTCCTCCGCTACTGGAAGGACCCCCAACAACTCAAAGAAATCGAGGGCATCTGGTATCGCCAAGGCCGACGAGTAATCACGGGAACGATAGCGGACAAACGAGTACTCATCTCCCTTCATCACGACCCCCCCGTACATGGACACCCTGGGATTGCACGCACCACACGACTAGTGGAACGAAGGTACTGGTGGCCAGAGTTGAAGAACGACGTCCGCGAGTACGTACGAGGATGCGCAGACTGTCAACGACATAAGGTGAATAACCGCCCTATACGCGCACCCCTCGTCCCCATCACGCCCGTCATCGACGCCAATCCGTTCGAGACCATTGCTCTCGACTTCATCACCAAACTCCCCGAGTCAGAAGGACAGACTCCATTCTCACCATCACCGACCACGACTGCTCGAAGGCGTCCATATTCATTCCCTGCAGAGAAGAGATAAGCGCAGAGGGAACAGCCGCTCTGTACGTCACCCACATGTTCCGAAGGTTCGGACTACCGTCCAAAATCATCAGCGACCGAGACCCCCGGTTCGCGTCGAAGTTCACACGCGAACTATGCCGCATCCTGGGTATCCAGCAGAACATCTCGACCGCTTATCATCCACGCACCGACGGACAATCAGAACGTACCAATCAAGTGGCTGGAACAGTATCTGCGCTTCTGGGCCAACGAGCGGCAAGATAACTGGGCGCCCCTACTCCCAATAGCGGAATTCGCGCACAACAACTGGCCCCACGAATCGACAAAGAAGTCTCCCTTCTCGCTGCTCATGGGATACGACCCACGAGCCGATTGGCTGGATAAGCCGTCGCCCATACCGCAGGTGACGAAAAGACTCGAACAGTTCCGAGAAGCACAGACAGAAGCTCAGGAATTGATGAAAAAGGCCCAGGCTCTATGGGTAAAACACAGGGACACCCCCCGTTTTGAACAAGGAGATTACGTCTGGCTAGAGGGACGTCACCTTCGCACCAATCAACCCACGGCAAAACTCGCGGCACGGCGACACGGCCCCTTTCGGATCTCTCAGGTGATGTCCCCTGTCACGTATCGCCTCGAACTTCCCACGCAGTGGAGCATTCACCCAGTGTTTCACATCGATCTTCTCACGCCCTACAAAGAAACGGCTATACACGGCGAAAACTTTCAGCGCCCACCGCCGGATCTTGTGGACGGAGAAGAAGAATACGAGGTCGAGAAAATTCTAGATGCTCGGCGATTCGGCAGAGGGAAGCGCCTGCAGTATCTCGTGAAATGGAAGGGTTACTCCGACTCGGACAATCAGTGGGTCAACAAGGACGACGTATTCGCAGATGACGCAATAGCGGACTTCGAGCGGAGTCGAATCCCACCGACGAAGCACATAAAAGAGACGCAGATTCGACGAGGAGCAACATCCCCCTCATCTCCTCACACTGGATTCCTCTCCTCTCTCCTACTCATGTCTGTTCCCACTGCCGCCGACACCATCGCTGAGGTTGCCAGAAACACGGGACCCGTCACCCACCAAGAGCTCGTCGCCGCTCTCGCCTCCATCCTCCCGGCCACCTACCACGACGACACCACCAATCCCGCCACCTACTGGCTCATGTCCGAAGACGGGCAGCGTCTCAACGCCGCGCCCCTCACCGAGGCCGAAGTGCATCGGCTTCGTGCAGCTCTCCCAGACAGTGAGGCTGCCTCACCTCGACCTCTCCCGGTACGAATCGAGTACCGGACGGAAGAAGAAAACACCCACGCCCGCGACGCTGCGCTGGCAGGAGTGGATGCGTACGCGGGACTGGAAGCCGTCCGCGCAACAGTGGAAAGGGGAGCAGATGCTGACGGCGGTGATCAGGAGGACGAGGACTCTGCAGCGTCGCGCCGCGTTCACCGCGATGCTGAAGGCGCAGTGTACGAGCAGCCCGAGCTCGAGTTGAGGGAGTGGTACCCAGCTGAGCACCCCAATGTCCTCACCGCACGCGACACTGACGCGACGACCGAAACCCCCTACGCATGCGACTCGCTGGGTCGCCCTCTCTACCGCGGGGACGTCCGCCTCGACACGCCCCCACTTCACCCCACCATACGCCTGCAGCGCCGTCTCGGCAGCGCGGCCAAACCTCCCGCAGGTTACAAAGTCAACAAAGCGGACGATTTCGTCCACTACCTCATCACTGACGCGCAGGGGATTACGCGCCAGGCCGCCTTCGTACAGGTGGTAATGGCGGCCGATCCCCGCGTCATCGCCCTTGTCAACGACAGCGACAAGGTGTACTCGAAGCCGCTATACGCGGAGCCCATGGTCCGAGAGCGCGGCAAGCCCCATTACGCGCCGGAGGACCTCGTCATGTTCGCGGTGGGGCATGCCAACCGACATCGGGTGGATAAGGCGGTGAATGAGTTGCGGGACGTATCGGCCAAAGCTGAGTTGCACAGGTTCCGGTCGTACACGCAAGAGGCTGAACGCGTCGAGCAGCGCCTCCACCACCTCGCCCTCGCACTCGGCGAGATCAAAGGGGAGCTCGCCCACAGCAAATTCCGTCTCGAGATGGCAGACATCGTGGAGCGTATCGGAGAGAAGCAACAGGGGTGGATGGGAGGACTCGGACCGGTTCGGCGCCGTGGGCGTCGCAGCTGAAAAGGGGGTGATGTAACGGTTCTCGTTGTGGACACTTACGAACGCGGTTGTGACTCCCTCGTAAGCAGTAATCGGTCACGGACTTATCGTATCAGTCAGCGGTCGTAGTATCACATGCTAGTGTACTATGACTCATTCCTAGGATCATTGTAGTAGGGTTCGAGCTACTTACGCGACTCGTCTCGGGGTTCACAGGGGAGCTTTAAAGCTGTCCCCTTCATGTATAAGTAGGAGTACGCAAAGACCAAGATATGACATCTTGGTCTTCTTGAATCGTCACCACGTTTCTGCCTCTCCTTCAGTGCCTTCTCTTTCTCGGACTCGCCGTTCGCTTGCCTCTAGTAGAGGAAGTCGTCTTTCGCCGTTTACGCCTGGTGGACCTACCCCCAGTGCCCTGCACGACCACGTGTCCAGCGAGACCGTGTGTTATTATCACGTGACCATACGGGTCGCGATATCCGCTAAGTCGTTCTACGCCCTTACGAAGTCCAAGTCGGACTAAACGCCAGTGACGGCGTTACACTACAGGTCATTTTATACACTGAAGAGATCCTATTTTTAGTGCAACCTCTGAGCTGGCAGGAAGCCTGGAACAAGTCTGAAACACAGAAGTAGAGAAATCTAAAGAGAAAACTATTTTGAGACTGATTTCCAGAAGTAATAAGCAAGGATCTGAAACGATCGATGGCATGATCTGTGATCATGACACCCCTGACTTCATCGCGGCTGTCCAGCAGCACCTCGATCTCAAGGATCCCATGGACGCGGCAGTATTTGCCTGCCTCACCACCTGCTTCTATGCCTCAGCCAGGCTCGGTGAGTTCACGGTTCGCACCCTGGAGAGCTTCCACCCGAGCGCCCACATCACCCCCTGGAACCTCTCCCTACGACCAGGACCGCAACGGCTGCAAAGTCACCGTGCTCCACCTTCCCACCACCAAATCCGCCGGCAACGAAGGCGAGGACGTTTATTGGGCCTCGCAAAACGGGGACACGGACCCCACGGCCGCCCTGCTGAACCACCTTCAAGTCAACCAGCTGTATGAGACGGCGCATCTCTTCACGTATCAGGCCAAGAGCGTGCGTCGCCCACTCACCAAGACAAAATTCCTCGAGAGGATAGGGAAGGCCGCGCGCGCAGCCGGCCTTGAGCCGCTGCAGGGGCACAGCATACGAATTGGCTCCACCCTCGAGTACCTCATGCGCGGGGTTCCCTTCGACGTGGTGAAGGCCAAGGGGTGCTGGGCCAGGGACTCTTTCTTATTATACCTGAGGAAACACGCCGTCATCATCGCCCCATACATCCAGGCCGCGCCCGCCCTCCACGAATCCTTCATCCACTACTCCATGCCCCCGGTTCGCTAGAGCCTCCCCCTGGCGCCGGCACGCCGTCCCTCCTTTCACCAGGTAAGCCATCGATTCCTAATATTAGGGGTACCGAGCCTCACTCGCCACGTCATCGATTCCTAATAGGTTGGGTGTCGCGACCTCAGCTTGGCAGCAGAGACCCCCATCTTCGTTCGAGGAGCGCTTCGCGCTTTCGCCCATTATCTTCACGCTACCATAATAGCCTCCCTGTCTATAGCATTCCCTAATTACCTACAACGCTTGTCCTTACCCGAGTCCGTTATCCAAATGTGATCGCAGTCTTCCGCTCTCGCGGCGTCGCAGGGGTTTCGTGCCGCATCCCGGCTATTTCTCTCCCCACTCCCTCTCGCCGGCGCCGCACGAAACCCTTCCCCGAGAAGCAAACCAGCGACTCACAAAGACAAGTCACCTTGCTTGCCAAGGTCTTATGGCAGGTCGAAATTCTCTGCAACTCCAAACAAACACACATACGGTCAAATTGACACAAATACTGTCAAATTGGACGCAAATAACGACCATCTGCCATCTGTGAGGAATGCGTCGGTATGTCACAAGAGCAGCGGCATATGTGGTTTCCAGGATCACAGGTATCAACAGGTGTATGGCAACGTCGTCAAATATGCCGAATGAGATTGTCATTGTCCCATTGATGAGTATACCTGGACGTCCCCTTTCAATTCGAATGCGTCACTTTTGTCCGCACTTACAACCTGGCTCAAGCTGGGTCAATCTCAGTGTCGACATTTGAGTCCAAAAAAAAAAAACAGTGGCCACAATGTCATATATACCACTGTCGAGCGACAACTTTTCGAATTTGTTTTCATCGCATCGGAGCTTGCACCTTGGCTTGCACGAAATGCTTCGCCTGTATTCCACCGCCTGTGCTGAAAACGTTTTGGCGAGAAACAAAATTTTGTTCGTGTTCCCTTCTTTTTTTTTTTTTTGGATCAATTTATATTCCGGGATACGCAACAGTGAAGTCGCAGACCGGTCGCAGCGAGAGCCCACTACAGTTACAAGAAGAGAGTCGTCCTTAATTATAGTAAGGTGCCCCAAGAATCGTACTTAGGTGAGAGAACGGAACGGGGGGAAGGGTACAGGGTTAGCCCCCTCTTTGGAGGGCGGGGTGCATCGAAACGAGTCAAGGGTTCAAATATAGCCGGCGTCAAGCGGGCAGATTAGGCCGAGTCACATGATACATATGAAACGAGAAGAGGGAAACAAACCTCCAAGCAGCCGCCTTACCTAGTCGGGTTCAGGGGGCACGGGTAGGGGTGGGCCGGTTTCAGGTTTTGAAAGCGCGTGGGTCTGGTCGAAGAATCGCAGAAGCATCTCGGCCCCCTTGTGGGAGCCAAGGAGCGACTGGAGGGGAATTAATGATTGTGTTGCATGGGGACGGGTACTTAATATTCCCACGTCGATGCGAGGTTGCCGGTAGCGAGGGCATTCGAGTATGATGTGGTAGGCGTCCCGGATCGCCACGCCACAGGGGCACGTTATGTTTTCCGGGGGGTCTGATTTGCGGAACCGTTGGACGTAGGTTCCGGTGAACGCGTGGTCGGTGGCCACCTGCATGAGCGTGGAGGTGGACCGGCGGGTGTGTTTGGGTTGGCGACGTCCGCCCGGGATGATTTCGGCGGCTGTGGCTTTCAGCCAGAGTGGATGGGGGTGTTTAGGGTCGGGGGGGTGGACGTCGGAGTAGCACATGTGGAAGGGGAGAGTTTCGCCCACGGCAGACTGCCGGAAGATGGGGATGAGTCGGTTGGCGTGCCAACGGGCGTTCCACTGTTGAAAAGCCAGAGTTCTTGCGCGCGCCTTTTGAAAGGATGCACTGTTGACGCGGTTCACCCCGTCAGGAGGATCGCGGGTGCACCCGAGTGCCGCCCAGTCCCGTGCCGCCCATTGCCCTCCTAGTTCAGCGTCCGCCGGGGTCCAGACTAGAAAGAGACGGAAATTAATATGCCGTAAGGCAAGGGTCGTGAGAGACTGGTAAAACATAAGCGCATGTTTCTGCGCAGTCTGAGAAAGCGGGTTCTTAACCGCGTGGATAGCCGAATTCGAATTAGTAAAAACGTAAATCGAATCAGGAGGGGGCACCTCGTCAACGTAAGTCATGGCTAGGAACTCCGCAGTCTTGGCGAGCCCGAAGGCGTCCGCGTCAAACTGAAGAGCGCCGTCGCCCAACACCCAGACCCTGTGCGTCGGGTCCGCTCCCCCCTGCGTAAAAGTGGCTGCCGCCGCGCCCACCTCTTTGCCGTCGCCGCGTCCTTGTGAGGACACCTTGGCTTGGACGTGGATGATCAGAGCGCTTTGGGTTGGGGCGTCCCGGTGAAGGGCCCGCGTCCAGTCTTTGCGCTCCGCAGGGTTTCCAACCCCGATATGCGTCACCTGGCCCGCCCAGTTGGGAACCTCCCAGGGGGCCATGGCAACAGCGTCGACGCGCGGCCCGTCTGAGGGGACACGTGCGGCGAGAGCCTCCAGAGCCGTGGGGGCACGGTAGTTCGTGTTCCCTTCCCGCTGAGGAGTTTCAACGAAGGCTCGTCCTGAAAAGAGGGCACTCCCTGTGAGATGCACACGGTGTGAGTGTACGGGTGATGTCGCCTAAGTTCTCCAGTTTCCTAGGTTCGCAATGATACATTCCGGGAGTTCACATCTACGCAGCGTCAAAAACATGGAGTCACTGATACGGTCGCACAGGCATGTCGCTCTCTGCAATCGACACAGTTCAAGTTGCTGTCTGAGGTGTCTATATAGGAGCGAGGAATCGCCGTACCCCCAGATCGCTCCTCTGCTATTTCCCCTGTTGCTTGCCTGTCAAGATGGTCATTTCCACGATCCCGGCGTCATCCTACAGGACTCCCGTGTGTACACTTCCTGGCCTGGGTCTAGGGCCTAGACACTCCGCTGAACTTGTTCTTTACCTTGGCAGTGTCGGTAACACACCATACACGGCCTTTTCATGCGAGTCCTCGCAGTCCTCACAGCAGTCCCCTCTCACCCCCCATTCGCTTTCCCGTCCTAGATGGGAGTTCTTCATCACTCTCGAATATGAATTGAGCGTCCTCCGAAGGCGTCGCCCATACCAGTAGCCAATATGGGTCTGTCCTTTTTTCGGGTCCTGTTGCCCGCGCGCTCAGGGCCTCGTGTTGATGACCCCTCTGTAGATTTACTCTCAGACACGACGCCTCAAGTCCGATCAATTGTCATGTGCGTATCATTTCCGTCCTTTCTACGCTCGCCTGACCTCCGCAAAGCTATGGATTATCTTTGAACTACATGAGTCATCTCTTTCCGGTGGAGAACGACGACTGAGGGCCTCCATTTCGATAGATATTTGCTTACTCGGCCTTCGCGGCCGCCTCACTTCTGATCGTGCTTCGCATGTGCGTCTATTTCACGATGCAAACGCTCCTCCCCGAAACGACCACCCATATTGTGATTGCCGCTACATAGATTCGCCATCTGGGATGGCAACAAAATCGCCGTGTCGATTGCGATGAGCGCCTGCATCAGCAAAACGACACAGGATTAACCCAGCTTATTTGTCGCTTAAATCTGATCGTTCTGTCACTAAGCCGTCAGCAATGCTAAGCGACCACTAAGCCCCCTAAGCAAGTGTAAGATGATTCAGAGCTCAAACATGTAGTTTAATTATACAAGAGTACTAAGAAACTAAGCATCCTATTGCAGTAACTCGCAAACATCTGTCGTCGTTCACGCTGTACTATTCCGGTGCTGGCAGAGGAGTGTCGGTTCCCCGCGCGCGGCCAGGTGCGATCGGGGTGCCGGGCTCCACCGCCTTCCGGAATTCACACTCCTGCTGCGCAAGACTACTGTTCGTACTTACGCTTGGGGCGGGGCTTGATGTCACGCGCCGCGGCTGGCTCGACCTCCCCATCAAGTTGGCACGCCTGCCGCAGTGAGAGAGATTCGCCTGTGAGACGATGGGAGAGAGGTGTCGGAAGTCGGGGGGGATATCCTGCACGGAGACGGGTATGTATCCAGGAAGGATGCCGTGGGTAAAGGACGTGTGGTTGATGATGTCGTGCAACGAGGACTGTTCTTGCGGGTTGGGCATGAGTATCTGCTGCATGAGCTTGCGGGCGTCAAGTGATACGTCTCAGTGTGAGGGGAACTCATATTGGTTGTCGCGGATACGGATGGCAGCGACACCCGAGTCGCAGTGCAGCCAGCCCCCAGTTCGACTTGTGAAAAAAAAGATTTGGCACAACACCCCACCAAACAGACGCAAAGACAGACGCAAAGAAAGTAGCCGGGCCAATCACACCAGTACATTTGAGGCGGAGTTCTAAATTTCGACGAATGCGTTCATACGTCCTGTATTTATCCACGCTCTTGTCCCCATCCGTGAATATGCTGTTTTTGTGCGGGACATCTTCAACTTCGTATGTCCTCAGCTCTTTGATCATACTTCTGATTTATTTTTGTCTAGGTTACTGCAAGTGATGAGTGGCCTACTCCCGGTATCTGCTCAGGCT
Source organism: Lactarius pseudohatsudake (assembly GCA_021525015.1). Lineage (NCBI taxonomy): Eukaryota > Fungi > Basidiomycota > Agaricomycetes > Russulales > Russulaceae > Lactarius > Lactarius pseudohatsudake. The sequence continues at coordinate 26,586 of JAKELH010000250.1, read as the reverse complement.
TCTCCATCTCACAGGCTGATGACGAGACTGTCAGGCCTATCCAAGTTGTCGCTGCCAGATTGTATGTCTTTATATATTGTTGTTTTCTGTTCTTTCTACTAATGTTTTCCTGCTGTCATATCATGACTGTCAAACTGGCTCAAGATCAAGCCCACTACGCGACGTCATCCACGGGACAGAGACAAGGTACTTTTTGTTTTTTTGTTTTGTTTTTAACTCATGTTTTGTAATCACACGTTGCCACGGCCATTATCACCAACTCGCCAGAGTCGCCACCACCACTTGGACTGGGATCACCGCGGTATGGCCTGTGGAGAGGGAGGGAGGGTTTGCTCTGCTCGTCACGAAGTGGCCAGTGACGAAGCGGCGGCAGAGGAGGGGGCAGTAGGGACAGCGGGGGTGACGGGAATGGCGACAGTGGCGATTGGAACGGCGAAGTGGCCGCCGGTGGTGCGGGGGATGGCGACAGCAGTTCTCCTTACTTGCTGATATCTTGCACAGGAGATACGCCCTCTGTAGTTGCATGCCCGAAGTACGCAGGCAGTGCACCTGAATGCGTGATTGGTAGGCAACTGGCATCGCGAGGGGGAGGGTTCCGACAGTACCATGTATCGTAGTGTTTCTGAATATATATATTTGACCAAATATTGATTGTCTGGGAAATAAGCCCTGTTTCTAATAAATAAGGACGGGTCAAGCAGTGAATAAGCGAGAAATTAAGCCCAATTCAGGAATTCAATCTACTTATTTGCTTAACTCACTTAAATTTCGGCTAATCTGAAATACGCTTTATGCCCGCTTAGGGGTGCTTAAATGGCTTATTACTCAAATAAGCGAAAAATTAAGCGGATGTCGTTTTGCTGATGTGGCTCACCAACGTTGCGTTCCTTATCCACGGTACGTGTTTCTCCAAAAGATCAGAAAGCTCATAGGCCCGGTTTTGTTGTGTAGATATCACGAAGGTGAGTTTACCTGTCCGCCCGCCGAGCGTTGTCGACTCACTGTCTGCAGCTCCGCGCGACATGGGTGCCTGTGCCAGGCGTCGACGCAGTGCTAAATATCAAGAGCAGCAAAAATACCATCGTCGTCACGCTCGTTACAGATGTGATATTATGCCTCACTATGCTTGTTCGCTTGCTTCGCCTGCGCCAAAATGGCACCACCATGGTGGCCTTGTGGAACTTCTTCTGGAGGCAGGTAGGTAGTGGGGGTGTCTCGCCCTCTCCGATCGCTTATACTTTTCCCATTTGAAAGGGTCTCATTTGGGTATTCTTGGCCACTGTTGTGCAGATCGTCCCAACGGTCAGTCTGATATCACCCCCCTCGTTCTCTTGTCTTTGTCTCACTGTCGTTTTTCTACTGCAGGTGTTTATCAGCTTGAATTTGAACGGTAGGATCCATTTGGTCTCTAGTCTAGCAACGGAGACTTTGATTCCCGTTCCATTTGGAAAACCAGATCCTTTCGATCTCGTAGGTTTCCGAGGAGGTTTGCTGCTACACGTGTGTTTCTTACGCCGTCCCTACCATACAGATGGTCCAAACACCCTCACTCATCGTCATGTCAATCGCTGCGATGCGGATGTTTCGCTCATTGACAGACTTTAGAGCACCTCTGGGCTGTATGCACTCTCCCACTTCCTCCGTTTATCATCACGCTGACCGCGGCCGACGTCGCAGTCTCGATACCATTCAGACTCGGAGTAGGCGCACGACCACTTCAGAACCCAAACGGATATCCACAGCGCCAATTCCACTCGACCGGATAGGGATGGAGGTGGCCGTGCACAGGTCGTACGAGGAGGATTACCCACCGGTGCATGGGGATCGATATAGCTCGTATGTCAGCACGGATAGTCACTCGCAGGACAAGCCGCCCGCGCTGGACGCCGACAACGACCTCGAGAACGGTGTCAAGGCATGATGAGCCCCCTGGTGGCAGAAAATATCACCTGCGGCCCACGACGTGTTTGTCGTTTGTATGGAGTGGCGCTTAGTCGACCCACCTTAGGTTTATGGTCCAAGTAGTAGTAGTAGTAGCAGTGACTTATTTCATTGATTCTTGGGAGAGGGCTTTTCCTTGGCGATGAGGAATTTTACGTTCGTGGGTTCACCAATTAGGGATTTTTGTAACTTCCTTTTACCACAGAAGACAACCAGACGGAAGGCACAGGCACCTCAGAGATAATGGGGACGGAATGGGTTTGGTAACGGGGCTCCTAGTATGCATGTTCACATGGTATAGCTTGGAGTTGAGTGCAGCGGTCGAGATCATGAGATCCACGCTGCGAATCATACTGATTCATACAACGCTCCGCGGCAAGCTCCGCGGGATCGTGTTGGCCACAGATAGCACTGTCCTAGGAGCGTGGATACGAAGAGCACCTCGGCTGACTTGGGGAAATTCCTCTCACTGCACGTCCAAGACTTTTTATGGGAAACCCTTCAAATGCCCCCTGGACTCCATTTACTCTAGATGATCTGTATTTTCCAGAAAAAAATAGCTCCTTGACTTCAGACTCGTAGTACACCGTACCGTGCCATCGAGGCTCAAGCTTGAGTCTTAGTATGGATACGGTTTGGTTATGGTATCCTGTTATTGTACTAGTGGCATGTTCTACTAATATTTCACGTGTCCATACCAGTAATAACCACCACTACCCGGGCGGTGTGTCCTCCGAACCACATGTTTCACATGTACCACGCCCCGACAAGACCTCTGCGACCCTGTGCTCTCCGTGTGCCATCGCTTCTTGTATTGGAGTCCATCCATAGGCGTTCCGAGCATCCACATCTGCGCCACGCTCTACTAAGAGCAGGCAAATATCGAGGTGCCCCCGCGACGATCCGCGATGCAATGCTGTCTCCCCTCGCCTCGTTTTTCTATTCACATCGGCACCATGGTCGAGTAATAATCGCGTAACCTCCAGATGTCCAAAATTTGACGCCTGAAGCAGCGGGGTCCAGCCGCCTCGGGTCCGCGGGTTCACGTTTGCGCCGCGTTCAATCAGTAATTTTGCCACCTCCAGTCTCCCCTCTGCCGACGCGGCTTGCAATGCAGTGCTACGCCCAGTGGCCATTTCGTCGACATCTGAACCTCGGTCAAGTAATGATCGTACGACGTCCAGCTGTCCGTTTTCTGACGCAGTGTGCAACGAGGGTTGCTCGACGTCAAGGAGTTCTATCTTTTCTCCATGTTTCGGTGGCAGCTGAACAGTATTAGGGGGCTGATTTCGCGGTCGGAGCGTCGGCACTGCACCCGCCGTGTGTCCAGATAGGAAATTTGCCACCTCGAGTTTCCCGTTGTCGAATGCCAGGTCCAATGGCGTCTTATTGTCGTCATTACATATGTTGAAATCTGCGCCACTCTCGAGAAGGAGCTTCACGATGTCAAGATGGCCATTGCTTGCTGCTGAATGCAACGGGGTCCGGCCTGAGTCGTTGGGGGAATCCGGGTCTGCATCGTTGTCAATTAAGAGCCGAACGACGTCCAAATGACCGTTATCTGATGCCGCATTCAGTGGGGTCCAGCCGTCTAAGGATCGATGGTTCACATCGGCCCCGCCCTGGACTAGTAGCCGTGATATCTCCACATGTCCGATAACGGAAGCAGCGGCTAATGAAGTATAGTGCTCTCTGCTGTCTGGAAGATCGACAACTGCGTTGTGTTCGAGTAATAGCCGTACAATGTCAACGCGTCCGCCATGCGATGCCCTGTGCAGTGGGTTGAGCCCCATAAAATCCAAAACATTTACATTAGCGCCACACCGAAGAAGCGAGCATGCGACATCAGTGTCGCCAAGGTCTAATGCCGCGATCCATGAAGTGTTGTGATACCCTCCCCTGGCATCAACATCCTCCGGGTAGGTCGCAATCAGGTGATCCACAAGCCAGCGGAGACGGCAATGTATCGCGTAATATAATGGCGGCGCCTCTGGTCGCTCGGGATGCTTCGTAGGCATCGATTCTCGCCAAGGGTCGTCGATGTCATAAATCCAGACCCATGCAGAGAACTGTGGATTCTCCCGGTCAAACAGCCGCTCCGTGGCCTCCCGGATTGTCGATGACACATTCTCGAACTGGCCGTGTTCGAACCAGTGTCGTGCCGCGTAATCAGCGAGTGGATAGTCCCTAATGCTCTCTTTGTCGATCCGCTCGTCGAGTTTGAGTAAGACCCCGAGGGAGGCTTGCGCGAGGGTGGCATGTGCCAAGTGAGGGACGATGCGATAGCAAGACAGATCCTCGCTCGCGGCGACAAGCCGATCGGATGTCAGGAATTCCTTCACGGAAAAGTGGGAATACTGAACGATTCGAGACCCGTTCACATTGACGACCGTGATGAGACTCGAGCACGCGGAAAGTACGGCTTCTTCTGCATCGCCTAGTCGCCAGCCTACGTCGAACTGTGGGACCGCTCCTGGACCGAACCGGACTGCCAGAATCTCTGCAAGCTCCTCGACGCGAAGTGGTCTAACGGATACGGCGAGACATTGGAGGAGTCGGTGTGCAAACTGCCGCTTCACTTTGTCGATCCTGCGTAACATGTGTTCGTATGTTTCGTCCAATGTCTCCGGCAAGTGGTCCAAAATACTATGGATACTTGCGGGGAAACATCGCCGCAAGATGTCCAATAGGCAGTAAACCCATCTGAACCTGCCCCATTTATTAACCGACAGTCCGGAAAAACTGTAGGAGGAATGGCTCACATGCCGTCTGCCTTCTCTGAGAGTCTATCGACAACTAGCTGCCTATTCTCTGGCTTCCATCTTCGCATATTTCGATCGGACTGGACGATTGATTTGATGTACCCTAAGATGTCTGCCATTTGTCCACTTTCTTCATGAAGTGAAATACGGAACGACGCCAATGGTTCGAGAATGGACCAGATGTCGATCTCCGGCCGACTGGAAACACATAGATGTACGTTTGGAAGTTGCGAACCGACGAGATCTTCCAGGAACTGGAGCACATTTTCACGAGACGTCGGCATCCCGGAGATGTTCGGAGATTCGTCGAGAGCATCTATGATGATATACGTCGCTGGCTGTCCTGGGATCTTGAGCATGTCGGTCAGACATTGTGAAAGTGCGTCGTCTGAAGGCTGCTGGGCTCCTTCATCGTGGTCCAAATAGAAACGAGAGAAAATATCATGGCAGGCGTCAGACCTGGCACTGAGCTGGAAGAGGAGGGAGGAGAGCAGATCGCGTCGTTGTTGTTTCATCAGCAAAAACTTGGAAAAATTTTACCGCCTTATCAAATTGAAAATAGCTTATGTGAATTATAGTAGCATTTAGTGGAATTTAAGTCTCTGATATTATTACAAGAAAATGGTAACTACCTACAACCCCAATATATCATTCTGGTAGGAAACGAGCACTTACGATTCTCGAGGTTAAACGCAGTTACTTTGTAAGCACTTATAATTTCCAGGTAATTCTGATGGCACTAGGGTAAGCGCTTATGATCTGTGGACTCAGATAGTTCTAACGGCTGTTGTAAATCACTTGCAACATTGTCGTCATTCTAGCAGGTTTACAAGTCCTCACAAATGGTTGTAAGCGTATATTACAAAGGGCTCAAATGAGCGTCACGGTAAACCGTCAATTTAATTTGCACGCCAGATGTGCGCTGCAAGGGGTAACCTCGCGGCGGGGCTTGCACGAGGCGGGTTCGCATGTGGGGGCCTGCGCTGTGTCGGGATGTCGTCGCGGTGGGATGGCAGGTTCTTGCACGCCGTGTTTGACGTCACGCCGGGGCTTGCAGGGAACGTGTTGCATCGTGGTGGGTCTTGCGCACCGCGTCGGGGGTGGCGTCGGGGCAGGTTGGTGTCGTGGTGGGTCTTGCGTGTCGTGATGGGTCTTGCGTGTCGTGATGGGTCTTGCGTGTCGTGATGGGTCTTGCGTGTCGTGATGATGTGGCGTCAGTGTGGGTCTTGCGTCGTGACGGGGTGGTAGTGGTGGACTGGCGAAGGGCCTACGTGTAGCGAGGCGGCAAGGACGGGAGTGAGGCGCGGGACGCGCTTCTTGCATGTACTGGAGAGGCAGGGTATGAAACAAAAAAAAACGAAAAAGTACTTATCTTGATGCACTGGGTCGATGCCTAGTTCGTTGTCGCCGGTCGCGCGTTCGTGACCATCGTGGTCGCAGGCCTCGTGTCGTCGTTGTCGCCGGTGTTGGTCTCGTCGGCGTCGTTGGTGTCCAGCGTCGTCGCCATCGTCCTTGCTGCCGTCGTTGCAGCCGTCGTCGTCGTCGGTGGTGGGGTCTTGCACGCTGCGTTGGTGGTGGTGGGGTCTTGCGCGCCGTGTTTGAGCGGTCACGACGGGGACTGCAGGCGGCGGGTTGGCGTGGTGGCGGGTTTTGTGTGTCGCGACGGCATGGCGTCAGGGCGGGACTTTCACGTGGCGGGATGGTGGTGGTAGACTTGCGTGTGGCGAAGGACGGAGGCGGGGTAACGGGCTAGCTCTGTGACATCAGTGAGAAACGATATGAATAAATAAATAAATTTGATGCACTTCATTGTCAGCGGCGTGTTAGTGACTGTCGTAGTTGCTGTCATGTGCGGCAGCGGGTGTGGGGGCTAAGGGATGGAAGCGACGGGGGCACATTCGACGAGATGATGGTGAATGGTGATGATTTCGCACACACCTTCGATAAGTTTGTTACGAAAGATCAGACTCAGTCCAAGGGAGAGAAAGCTGTAGAGGTTAAAGACGCCGACGCTGACGAGAACATTAAGAAGCGGCAGACGACAAAGTGCGGTGCGCAGCTCATGCACACGGAAGAGCGCAAACGGTGACGCAGGACGAGGCACAGGAGCATTTAGATAGTGATGCCATCGCCTGCCGCGAGGGCAATGACAATGGGACGACACGAAGAGTCTTGCGAAGATCGTGGCGCATCGACGAGACAAGTGGTAGGCTCTCCATTTCTCGAGTCGTCAGGTGCATCTCCACTCCGACGTAGAAATGCACCGCACTCATCGACGAGGAGGATGCAAAGGGGGCAGCCGGTTCGTTGGCTTCAGCTGTTGCAGTGTGGTGTGCTGGCGAATGCTGGTGCTGTGCAGATCTGGACTTCAATTGTTTGTTGCAGCTGGAAAAATAGTCGGTACAGGGGAGAAGTCTCACTGGCATACGTGCGAATGTGGATTCAAAAAAAAAACTAAAGTCGCGTTCGTTTGTTGATCGGTCTGAGCGTGGGAAGTTGGGTTCGTTTGTTGATCGTGTTGATCGTCGCTAACTTGCTACAGTACTGCACTGCACTGTATCGCGCTCACTTCTCTCTTCCCTCTTCGTCACACCGCCTTCATCTCTCACATGGCCCTCGCGGCCCCCACATTGAGCCCGCATCAAGAGTGCATCAAGCCTCAACCACAGAAGACGTTGTCCGCCGACACCGTCCTTTGATGCTACCGCCCCAGCCGTCGCCACGTCATCAATACTTGTCGTAATTCTGCGGTTTCTTGAACCCGTCCACTCCTTGCACCTAACTAGCAGCTATTAGCCTTTTACAGACGAGCGTGTGCATGCCAATCGTGTCTACAAGACGCCGCTTATTTTTGGGCTTTTGGAGTACTGTTGGTTTCGGCTCATATTCCACGACGTACTGACATTGACTGCACCTTATGCAGCTGATCTGGCACACCCACCATCGTCGACATCGCCGAAGCCGCCAATGCGAGCCCCGCGCGCCCATAGCAATGACTACGACACAGCCATGGCGGGGTGTGCACCAAAGCGAGCGACGATGGCGGGGACATCGACATCGCAACTGCAACCACGAGGACCTCCCTGGTATGTCACGCCTCTGCAATCAGGGCAACCAGGCTCTCCAGGTTAGTCCCCAAGCCTATCCAGGTAGGTGCACCATTGACCCCGTGTGCACATAATGACCATGACAGCGACGACCACTACCTCAATCGCCACCTCAACCACGACCACCATGTCACGACCGCTCGTAAGTACATTTTCTCTTGAACCCATCCACCCCTTTCATTCTCGATTGACTAATCACTTCACCTAGACAGACTGGCGTGCGCCTGCCCATGCTCATTAAAAAGAATAAAACGAGTATTAGTCCATCCATCAAGCTTATTACATCGTACTCACATTGATCATTGACATCACCAGGCCACCGCCCCACATGCACCCTCAATCACACAATTGCTGCTGTGAACCACCACACGCCGATAACAAAGACTGCGACACAGCCGTGGGGGTGTGCACCCACGCAAGTGGAAGAGACGACGACGACAGTGACAACGACAACCGAGCGACGACAGCAACGCGATAACGACGAGCATCGATGGTGCAGTGGAGCAGCAAAGTGACGACGAGAATAACGGTAGTGGGGGGAGCGACGGTGGCAATGGCGGGGACACGACGAGGGATGTTGCATTATCTTTTGTTACATTCTTCGCTGTATTTAGCTATACTACTGTGAAATACATTATGATTCCACACAATTCTTGAGGGTATTGCAAGACACAGCACTGGTTATGAGTACCTAGAATCCCCGAAAGCACTCACAATTTCTAACGGCGATTACAATTCACCAGAACAATTGTGCCTTGTTACAATGAATTGCCAAACTACGTGACTGGATAAGACCTTATAATTCCTGCCAGAATTGTACGACTTGTGGCCAATATAATGCCTTATAAGCCCTTATAAAAAAATGTTTTTTTTGCTGATGTTGTGAGTGTCCCTGAAATCGAAGAAGAAGTAGGCCATCAAAGCGAGCCCGGCCTTGCGCATCCTGTCGACCTCTCGGACGATCGTAGACCTGGAAATATGCGTGAATATCCACAATCGGAGTGGTGGGGCGCCACGTACATAAGAATAGTTTTCCCGGAACCGGCTACAGCGAGAGGAATGAATGAGGAATGTGGCAAGGCCAATATTGGAAACTCACGCTTTCCGTGGATCCACAACAGGGAGCCCTTCGCATTCCACTCTGCAAAGACGCTTGCCTCGCAAAACCACGTTGCAGTTCCGTCTTGATGGATGTCGCGTGCAATGTTATAGTTGGATGACGGATCTGGAGGGGAGAGCCAACTTCGGGATTCCCTATGCAAGCGGTCACCTGCGACCAGGTTTAGCACCACAGGACCACAATGGTAGAATCGATTGATAACGAACGCTTGATCTTGTTTATATCGTTCGCAATCTGTTGCATCATATCTGCCGTCGTGATCAGCTTCTGCGACGCCGACTGATCATGATAAACACAGTAAATGCTCACCCAAAGCCTTCCAGATGCCGTCCACTGATACTTTCCCATCTATCAAGACAGCTCTTAATTAGACCGTTTATTGCCATCTGAGAAACTTTGCGGACCATTGATGACCACCTTGACAGTGCTTACAAGTCCGCAGACGACTTCGAGGGTCTGGGTCATAGTCATCCGACCCTCCTCTTGGGTGAGACGGTCTAGCCTGCGTAGGACAGACTCTATCTCGCTTTCTCCCAAGAGCTTCTTTGCGAATTTCTCTGCGCCCCGTTGAGGCTTCGCGTATCAAAGAGACGGATCGACTTACTGAATCTACCCTGCTTAATCTGTTTGGTAGCGAGAGCAAGCACAGCAAGTAGCTCGACCATTATTTTTACGCTTATCTCCGTCGTTGAAGGAGTCAAAGGGAGATCGGTGTAGATTCTTAGGCGCTTGAGGAAATTCGCGAGGCATTCAAACAAGTCGACGAGCGCATCGTAGCTCGAGCTGACGCCACTAGCTGCCTGTGGATCGAGACATGAAGAGGGGATGTAATCGGAGAATGGAATTGGATACGTACTGCGATGAGGACATCCACTCCAGCAAAGACGGCCTTTGCTGGTTCGAACGGAACCTGGAAACAGGATTGATGAAAAAAGGTAAATAGAAGAATGAGGATATTTGAGCTCACTAAGGCAACTGACGCTCCAAGAACAGCAGACAACGTATGGAGGATCTGGACTAGAGGGCTAAGCCAGTTAAGCAACTTGCGATTTCCGTCACGAAAATCTTTGAACTTGTTAGCAAGGGGGGGCCGGGCCGTGGTTCCGTGACCCGAGGCGGGGGGGGGGGGGCCAACCTGAATGCCTTAAAAAAATTTACTTTTTTGCCGCTGGAGGGCCGGTCCGTTGATCCGGAAGGGGGGCGGTCTCTCAGGAGTCTCTCAGGACGCTGATCAGGACGCTGAAGGCCGCCGCAAATGTCGTTTCAGTTCACAATTTAGATTGCGGCGCTGCTTGCGGCGCCGTCCTGTTTGAGCTCATGCCAATGTCTAGTTCGAAATTAGGACGGGGGCTGTACATTTTTATTTTTTTTCGCGCTACCCGCCAAGTTCCCTGCTGTTGCAGGTGTTGTACGCACTCGCACCGACTTTCTCAACCCCGCAAGCCAACCCTCTAAGTGCTCCTCAGCTCCCTCGAATCCCATCGTCTTCACTTTGAGGGTCTAGTTTGATGCCGAAATTGAAAGTATGCATGACTTGCGCGGTGTCCCTTCAGATACTTACAAATGACCCTATTTGCACAGAATAAAGGGGTGAAATATGATATTACGACGACCGAGCGATGTCCTCTATGCGAGGAGGACATCCAGGTTGGTACAGCGGGCCCGCAAGGTCTTGTGCAGCACCAGGGGAAAAAGAAATGCCTGGCCACCGTTAAGAAGAAACGACAGGAAGCGGAAATGGCAAAGAAACCCACCTTATTCCCATATCTTCGTCGACGAGACACCGCCTTACCCACCACAACCAATCTTGCCAGGGAAGCTGAAAGAAAGGATGCTGAGCGCTCTTCTCGAGTGGTGGTTGGCCAAATAATATCCCCACCGGTGACGAACGCGGCTTGTCAAGATACCCAAGGCCAAGGCGAAAACGACCAAGCGAATGCAGTCCCCCACGAAACCGATAATGTGCGGCAGCAGCCTCCAGCAATGCCTGCACGGAAGGGCTGTCGTACCGCCTGGCTCCTCCTTGACCACCTGCGAGCCGAGATTGTCAAGTTCCCGCGCGAGGTCCTAGAGGGTGGAGGCAATGAGCTTTGGAATGAACTATCAGGCTATAACAGGAGTTCCGCGCTTTCAGTCTGCGCTGACGTACCGCGGGACGAGCTCTGGGAGAACGTCAATCCTGGCTTGGACAGGATTCTCGGCTTCGGGAGGCCACACGAAGAGATTGCGGCCATGGTTCGTGGCGGTCGGGAGGGATTGCGGGGGCTTTATGAGTATTTTGAGGTCCTCGTCGAGGAGGGAGGCGTTGTTGGAGGGTTGTTGGAGGGGAAGGTTACGGCGTTGATAAAGGCGTGAGTCGTCATTGATGTGGGCCCAACGATGGGACTCACCTTTCGTCACAGGTTACACCTATTGTGCACAACCACGGAAGTTTCTCCCCCCATCCCGTTGCCCGTCCCAGCAAGCGTCCCAGGGACCCGCGAGCTTCCCATTGAAGTCCTAGAGAGCAACGACGAGAGCGTAACGCAGCTTGTAACGCAGGCAGGAAGGTCTATTACAAGTCGGAAACAGTCAGCGCGTGCTACAGAACCAAAAAACAAACCATGTTCGGGGGCAAGCCTTGCAATGCCTGATGGCGTCCTCCCATACAGTGCCTATCCCTTCATGCTTCATGAGGTGTTCGCGCTACCTTGGAATATCCATATCATCGGCCATCGGATGTTGGTACAATCGCTGCGGTGTGTGGGGGTTCAAGAAACATCGTCAGACTCGTGTTGGGCGTGTTCACAACTGCTGACTCACCGAATCATGGAGGGCATCCTTACCCGAATCAAAAACGGCATTCATGAAAATACTAACTACGCGTATCAGCCGATCGGAGGCCTCATTGAAGTCCTTCGAAAGAAGAACGCATTGCTTGACGGGTTGCGCTTCAAACAGCTGTCGACATCGCGAACCTTGGCGACCCGGGCGCGGACTGTGGGCCAATACGAACAGTTAGTCATGGCGATGAGCGAAGGGTCTGTCAATCGCTTGGACGCACTGCTTCGGGCGGGCCTGAACCGTGGACTGGGGGTTAGGGGAATGATGGAGTTACTTGATCGCGCGAGGAAGGGTTTATATAAGCCCAAGAACTTCACCGAAGAGGAGATGTCCCGCGGACTGCTCTTCCTTCGGCTTGGTGGTGCACGTGTTGCAAGGCTTGCGCACCAAACTCTCGGCGCGCCGTCCCTTTCAACATTACGCCATAGATCAAATGCTATCTCGCTTCAAGCCTCATTGTCACCCTGTGCGGGGTTTCCTACTAAGTCTGAAATACAGCGCAATATCCGAGTAGCTTTCCAGAACTCGCGTGGGAATGCCGGGTGTGGCTACACCCTCATGATCGATGAAATCAAGGTGGAGGAGAGGATGCGATGGGACCCCACAACCAATAGGATCTTGGGGTTGTGCCGGGAGCACACAGAACATGTGGGCCTGGAATTCTGCTCGATGAGCGATGCGAGGGCCCTTGTTCATGGCATCCTAGTTGGCGAGATACATCACGCCAGTGAGGTGAGTTGCCGTTGGATCAATAGTGTCCCTATAGCTGACACGGACGCACTTTTGCGTAGGCGACTGTGTTTTCCATCGGCATTCTTTCAGAGGATAGACTCACATGGGGCTCGCGGCCCTTCGTCATCGCAGGCACTTGCAAACGGGAGGGCTGTGACAGACACGCGCGACTTATTTCGACAGTTATCGAGGCTTGTAATGCTGAGGGTTCGATGATAGGATGCCCCCTTTTCTCTATCGCTTCAGATGGAGAAAGTCGTCGAGGATCTGCCCTCACAAAGCTCACACATATACGACCTCTTGACCCTGATTCTGAACTCCATGTGCTGCTCGGGAATTTACGTCTCATGAACCTTCTAGTTGGCAACAACGACATTACAGCAGACAAGGACCCCAAGCACGTCATGAAGCGTTGTCGAAATTTCTGTATTCGCAAGTCCGGCGTCATGATCAACGGCTTCGTCATCACCCCCGCGCTCCTCCGCTTCCACCTTCAAGCAAACAAAGTGCCCCCTCATCGCATCTCCTACTTGCTCAATCCCACTGACCGGCAGGACGTCCCATTATGCTACACGTTTATGAAGGAAATCTGGACCCTCCCACCTCCTGCGCCGACAGATAAGCCGGGCTTTGTGGCAGCGAGAGAAGCGCTTCTGATACTCGGGTCTTTGTTTCGGCACCTAGTCCTTCCCTTTGTGCAAGTCTCTCTCTCACTTCACGAGCAACTTGTCCATCTCAGCGCTGCCGCTCATCTCGCGACGTATCTCTTTACCGCGAAAGGCGCTCGAAACAAGGCGATGCCTTCGCTTACTTTCAAAGACCTCATACTTCTGGTAAAAAATGCGTATTTCTGTGTCGCGAAGGCAAAAGTCTACACTCCTGATGGAAACTTCTACCTCGTTCTCAATGGGACTGACCGACTGGAATCTACCTTTGGTGTCGTGCGATCGATGGTTGGGAACGATGCCAACGCCGACATCCTTACGCTTGGATATCGTCTTTCTCATGCTGTAGAGTGTCTTAACATTCTCTCAGAGCATCCTACGTGGGACCGCGGTCCCAGGCGTCTTCACCTTCGCGGGATTGAGGACGGAAATGGCGATATTCTCTCCAAGTCCGACCACATAACCCCTGCATCCTGGGAGGGAAATGTCAATGTTCGAAACGTAACTTTGGTCACCGCGTGGAACCTGGGACGTCGGATGGTCGCATCCGAATTCCCATCTAACAAGATCGAAGACTCGCTACTGGAGCTGGAGAACAAGGGACACGACATGGAATTCCCCTTCGGACAGGTTGACGAGAACCTTGAAATACCCGACAACGACAACGACGGTGACGACGAGCAAGACGAGCGCAGTGGTATTCCTGTCACCCCAGCAACTGAGTCCCTTGATGCACAAGACGCGACGACTCTCATCTCGTCAGTGGAGCTAGGCGAAGGTGAGTGCCCTATGCTCGACTTATGATTATGCGCTCAGACCAGACGAAGGAGAGGGCCCCCTACTCGACTTGGAGGATCACGCGTCTATCGAAACGAGCCGCGATGGACAAGGCGAGTTCAGCCCGCTTATCGATATAGGAGATGGAAAGGAGATCTCGAAGGCACGCGTCCTCCGAGAACTCGAAAGGGCAACATTTTCCAAAGTCCCAGGATCAACAGACCGTCTCAATCGGTGCGCCGGACTGTCTCGCTACGCAAAGACATCACCGCTTCTAGATTTATCTGGTGATGTCATTGATTCGACATCCAAGGGGGTCCTCTCCATAGGTGACCCCGCCGCTACGGTCGTCCATTGCGAGGGACAATTCTTTTTGGCCATTATACAGATCAATGAGATACTGTTCGACGCTTCCCCGGTTCTCGAGATAAGCCCTCGATTTCTCATGGAGCCAGCGGTCACTGTGCAATTTCAGATCTACCAAGTCGTCGAAACTTCCAATGAAGACCCTGACGTTGATGGCGCCGACTGGAAGTGGAATCGGAAATTGGAACGTCCAGTGCTCAAGACGAAAGGCGCTTTCATACAGGTCATCAGCCCTGCGATCGCCATCCCCGAAGTCAATGTCCCCATTTACTTCTTTCGAACGGACGAGCTGCGAGCAATCGCAGCTTGCCTCTTCAACTCAGTCCCAGTCCATGATCGTGGTCGACTCCCGCGTCTTCTCAAGAGGTCAAGCCATTTCCCATACCGGACGAACAGTGGTATGTCTTGATTTTACAATGGACCAGGTACTCACTACTTATCTAGCACATGCCGCGTTTGTCTGCGAGACCGAGCTCGATGAACGTCCAATCACTGGACCTGCGTGCGCTCAGTCCAACTGTTGTCCCGTGTGTCAACCGGCTATCCCATGGGATATCAGCAAACCCCACAAGATTCTCGAACACGTCGCCGCCCATATCCTCTTTGACAGCACGCTCGACACCACCACAGAGCTCTGCGGACTATGCATGCGTCCCTCATCCCTATGCGTGTTTCACTTACGGAAGGGGAAGGGCCCGGGGAGTGCACCGCAGATCGACGAGCGTGCGTCTCGTTGCCCTAACCTTACAGGCAAGTTATTCTACTCGGCAGCAGCAACAGAACGTACCAACTCGCCTTGTACCAACGTCCCAATGATCTGTCATCTGTGCCCATCAAAATCGACAGCAGTTTGGAAGTACAATATGAAGACCCACCTTGCACGGAATCACCCTTCTACCAAAGGCGATGGTTCTCACAAGGCATACATGATCAGCGAGTCTGAGAAGGCCGCCCTCAAGATTCTGTGGGAGAGGCGGTACAAGATCTCGCGCCGACGTCGAAGAGGCAACGTCGTCTCAACACCTCTTGCGATTTCCGAGGCGCACACCTCACGGCAAGCTTTCTCGTGAGTCTTTCATCGCTGTCTTTCTCTGGCTTATCTCATTTCTTCAGATCGTCGCAGGGCCCCTCGTCTTCCAACCGTGCCCCTACCCCTGACGCAATACATGAAGACGACTGCGAGGCCTCAGTTCCCTCTGACAGTGACTCAAGCTCAAGGACGAGCCATCAAATTGACGAAGAGAGTGAGCGAGGTGATGCTGAGAACTCGGATGCTTACATGGACGACGAGAGGGAACCTGGATCCACCCCGGACCACTGGACGACCGACGCAGCTGACGAGCGTGTGGTGACTGACGCAACCGAGCACTCGGAGCATAGTAGGGTGATGAGTGCGTCCGAGGTGCATGCAGACGGCGAGTCGCTCTCGGAGCCCAGGGCAAATGAGATCAGACTGAAAGTCGACTCAAGAACTGACTCGCCTCCGGTAGATACAGTCACGACTCACACAGGGGCTCAACAGCTGGTCTCCATCAATCAAACCGAATTCACGCTTGAAGGACTGCCGACAAGACATGGCCGCATACGCCGAACCAGGGACATGATGGAAGTTACAGCGTGCATCTGCGGCAAACCTGTGGAAGACGAGTTGAAAAACGCCGACACAGCTGTCCAGTGTGGGTATAGGGGCTGTGAGACACTGTGGGTCAGTGTTTTTTTCCTTCCGTGCTGACGGACGCGCTGATGTCTCTCAATGGTCCTTAGTTTCATCTTGAGTGCCTTAATTTTGAGGTAGCTCCCCGTAACTGGCGTTGTCCCAATCATATCCGGCCAACCAAGCGTCAGCGTTGTTAGAGGTTGCACGGTGTTCATATAATATATCTATGTTTTTCCGAGAATTTCCTTATTTGGCATCGGATTTCCTTTTTCGGGGGGTACCCGGGGGGGGGGGGTGGGGCTCGACCCCCTTAAAAAATTTACTGGCCCCGTGCAATTTTAAGAACTCCGGCCCCCCCTTGCTTGTTAGCGTTGTCTTCGAGCATCTTAAGGACGTCATCGGGAGAATCGCAAGACCGAAGGGCGTCGGCAAGGGGGTATGTTGCGAGGTCTATTCCAACCTGGTTGGTGTATTCGGCGAGAGCGGCATCAAGGATGGGTTTAAAAGAGATTGAAACCATTTGTTCACGGTCTCTCGCAGAGGGTGGTGAGTGAGTGGGGGAATGGCGCTCACTACTTAAGCCAAGGAAGGCGGCGGGCCCCAGTCACTTGCCCAACCCAGCACTGCTTCTTGCATCATGTACTGTATTATGATTCTCCACCTGGACCGTGATGGATAGCTCGACGAGATGGAGAAGGGACCTCCCGAAGCCAGATGATGTGTTTCATAGGACAGTGACCGTCAGTCAGACGTCCGGTGATCGTACACATATATATCAGCTTCCTATTCTCCCCTTGATTCTTGCGAAGGCAGTTACTAGTACCAGGCAGGGCGCAACGAAGAAGGACTCGGATTGGGACGCGGTGATATGGCCAACTGCCGGCCCGGTAACCCCCAAATAACAATATTTTCGGCGAGTTCGAATCTGATGACCTCCAGCAATCCTGATCTCGCAGCAGTCTTGAGTTTTAAAGAAAAGGCTTCTCAGGTAAAAACCGCTGGAGTCAAATCAGACAGTTCGTCGCGAGACAAGCTCGCCCCATCTCCCTCCACGGCTAAAGCAAAGCCTCCTCCACCGCCACCGCCACTGCCGAGGAAGGTATCCGGAAAACAAAGGGGCGACCTGAGAACAGTTATCTCGCATCCTTCATCTTTGAATGTCCCCGAAGGAGCCACAGGTGTCGATAGGATCGACTGGGCGAACCTTTCACTGTTTCACATCAAGACAGGCAAGTCTTCTTTACATGGCTTGATGAATTCTTCGCCCGCTATTTAAACCAGTCCCAACCTTCTGTACGTGTTTCTCCCGTTGATGGACCGGACACATCTACGCCATCGCCGCGGCCCTCCCCGTCTCTCCCGCCTCGCAGAGCCCCCAGGCGAGTCAGAACGCAGGTTTCGACCGTCTGGACGTTTCTCCAGCCGCCCCAGCGGTTGGACGTCGGAACATTCCTCCTATTTTGTCGCAGCGTGGACCTGTACACCCTTTCTGTACTGCATGTAAACTCTGTCATTGAGCCGAAGAAAGATCAATCTCTCGACCAGACCCACAGCACCTTCTTGTGGCCATCGACACTTAAATTTTGTTTCTAAAGCGAAATATCCTAGTAACCGACCTTCAGATGTCGTTGCCTCCGCCTGATGAAAACGGCTCTGCTGCTGCCGACCTCGCCTGGTACATGCACCCTCCACGTCTTGGGATACCGACTGGTATGCCTCCAGGCCTTGAACTCGCCCACCCCCCCGGGCGTTGGGTGAACCATAGAGCGCGGCGAAGACCGCATGTGAGTCGATGGTGATGAACTGTTGCTCGAAGTAGTTTGCTAGATCGTGCTTCTCGACGTACGCGAACAACGCGGACTTGACCTCCGCAAGCGGATACAACGCCGTTATGCTACGGTAGTGTAAGGCATTCATCAACAGAGGAAATGAAGCAACGGCAGTAACTTACTCGAGTTCGAGGTCTCCAAACAGCGGCAACGTGCCGAGGTGCGGCTTCCACAACTCCGTCGCCGTTGCAGTCATCCCCGCGTTCGCGGCTTCCGCCGCTTGCTGTGCTTCACGCGCCTCCGCTCGTTGTCTCCGCTCATCTTCCTCCCCAACTGTGCGATGGGGTTCATGCGCGATAACGTCTGCATGTGTCGGGAACACCGCGGCAACCTGCACGCCCGGCCGGGCGTCATTCAGCCTAAGCATGCCTCCCTTCTCCGATGCGCGCAAAAACGCGGAGATCGACTTGAACGAGGAATGCTCGATGTCGACAGGGGTAGTAGCGGTCCGCGAGAATGGGCATGCATGGAGGGTGTGTGCCGTGTAGGGGGTAGTCGTGGGCATCGGAAATGCAGAATTTGGCAGTGCCATAAGGGATGTTCGGGGTGCTTGCAGGAGCGCAGCACGCAGACGAACAGACACTTCTGAGCAACCGGACCACATCGTGAGGAAAAGAGCGAATAGTGGCGTGAGCTTCTCTATTGTCTCAACCCCTGCGGCGCCGTACTGGCGCCGTCCTGCGTCACGGCGGGAGCATTTTCCGCAGGCTCCTGGCGCGCGCCGGGCCGCGGTGTGTCTGCACCGCCCCCGTTGCCATCACTACCACCACTGTCATCGCCCGCGCCGCCCATCGCCTCGCCGCCCGCTGCTGCCGCCACCACCGGGAGGGCATCCGGCGGCCCGCATTTGGATCTGAGGGCCCATAGCTGGTCCTTCCACGAATGCAGCACGACGACCGCCTTGCCCTTATTCGCGCCGTTGTTATTGGATCTTGTCCGCGTCAACGGCCATGCACCCCACAGCGAGGGGCAGCCCCCAGGCATCGCGCACGAACTGCGCAACGCTAAAGGGCACCGGCGAGTGCGTGCGCTGGCACCTGCACAAATACAAAAGCAAATAAAGAAGAATGTGAAGGGAAGGGATGAGGATCTCGCGCATCGTCTGGTACCATGAGGTCTGCACCGCCGACGAGGACGAGGATGACAGCGGTGGGGGTAGTGAGCACTGGGAGCAGCGTTGGCTGCTTCCAGAGAATCGATCGATCGATGTATGTCAGACTGTCAGTATTCGTGAAGGTGAAGATAGCATGCGCACCTGGGGATCAGCTCATCGAACGATGAACCCAAGCCTTTCCCACACTGAACCAGAGCGGGTCGCCGTTCCCTGACGTGTAGAAGACCTGTGAGATGAGCACGGCCGCACGCTTCGTCCCCTGTCTCGTCCGGGCGACCCACAAGAGGGTGCATACATTGGGTTCGCCGTTGTATGCGCTAAACTTTTGTACGAGAAGACCATCAGGCACGAGGGTGTCGGCAATTTCGGGGGCCAGCTGGAACCGCTCGGTCGTGCGCGCTCCGAATTTGCGTCTGTCTGACGATCCGAGAGGGGCCGGCGAGACAAGTCTATGAGATGTGGCTCAACTGGAACGACTATTTTTACTTGATGTCCTGCTGTATCCCGAACTAGAAAAGGGAGAGGCCTTTTGGGTTTGGGTTAGACACTGGCTAGGCTCAGCTGGCTGTACTCGCAAACTGGTGTGCCAAGACGGACGAGCGCCAAGATCCAGACGAAGGTCCGGGCCGGTTCAGTCAGCAAGTTTGCTCTGTCATCACGGTGACAAGGTCTACTACAAAGTGAGAATTACCTAAGAATCCTGAAATTGTCTACATGTACAAAGCCGACCGCCACATGTACAAAGCCGACCGCCACATGTACAAAGCCGACCGCCACATGTACAAAGCCGACCGCCACATGTACAAAGCCGACCGCCACACATAAAAAGCCAACAGGTGACAAAGCCAACCTATTGTTGTAAATATGTACAAAGCAAACTGACACCGTTTGCGAAACGACTAGGGATGCCGCGGTCCGGTGCGGTCCGGTTCGGAGACGATTTTTTCCGAACCCCGAACCGGACCCGGGTCCGGTTCGGGCTCTCATGCCGAACCCCGAACCTCTCAGAGGTCCGGTCCGGTTCAGGTCCGGTTCGGGGCTCAGATGTGGCTGAACCCGAACCGAACCCCGAACCCTCACAAAAATTCTAAAAAAATTCTAAAATTCTAAAATAAAATACAGAACTTCTACAGCTATCTACCCGCACCCACACCCACACCCGCGTGAAACCCATAAGCAGAGAATGTGTGCGCGTGCGCGTGTACGAGGTGAGAGGAGCGCTTACCTACCGTGCTGTTTTCAACCTGTCAGGAACCATGCGCGGCTTGTGCGACCTTTCGAACGCGCCGTTATTGGCGCGATGACTGTTGAGGAAGCCTCTGCCAGTCTCGCCAAGACGTGCGATGTCAGTCTTTCCCCGCTCAGCTCGCTCACTGTGCGCAACGTGCGCAAGGCCATTGCGCATGTTGCTGTGCGGACGTTCGTGGATGCTGTACTTGGCCGAGATGTGCAATCGGGAGATACCGAGGTCTGTGATACCGAGAAGGACGCCTGCGAAGAAGTAGAACGGCGGGCCGTAATTGATGCAGGACGCTCCTTGGGAGGGCGTAGCGCAGAGCTTGTGGACCTACTGGAGCGCATCTACAATGGTGCATTCGTCCGACATGAGGAGATTGATCACTCCGATGACTCGGACGCCGACGACGAGGAACGAGGCGTGCGTATGCTGCTTTCCGCAATCGTGCTATATAGACGACTATTCCCCTCCGCGTTACCTGGGTCCTCAGGCGTTTCCGTCGTGCTTTCACCCCCACCGTCACCTTCGCGCCGAAATGCGGGGTTACGTGCGGCATTGAGGGTCGCCCTAGACGCGGAGGTGTTCTACGGTGGCGGTTCCGAGCTCGAGGAGGCAAGGGATCATGTTATAGACACTGTCAGGTTCCGGAATGGTCCACGAAGGTCATTTGGACAGAGCGAACCTTTGGGGAGGACGCCTCAATAGTAGCCTGAGAGACGTTTGTTGTCGATGAGTATTCAGATACAGGGGGTCTCCGGTGTCGCTATCCGCAGACGTTGCATTCGGGGCGTCAAATGGGTAAGACATGGCGATGAGAGCAAGGGAAGAGAGGGTAGATCTTCGGGATGTGGGCGCACTTTCCCCTCTGTGCGTGCGCAAGTTTTCGTCGAGGACAGAGTGGTAGGGCATGCAAGGGCTCACTGCACTACGAGCTGAGAGAAACCGTGAGAACTCCGAATAGAGGCAAAGAGATCGATACTCACCTCTTGTGGTTGAAGTCCGTTGGAAAAGGACCATCCACAGTACGTTTGCCTGATGTAAAAGTGATTAGTCGAGTACTATCAAGTAATGTAGGCTACGTGCCGCTCTGTAATTCTCTCCTTTCGTCTTCACTGGGGGGACTAACGTCGAACAAGTTAATGAGGTTCCGCCGGTGTAGAACGAGCAGGTCGAATAGCTCCTGTTGTTTTGAGGTTCTAGCGTTGTGAGGAGAATAGAGCGAAGGTGTGGCAGCCTGAGGGATTCCATGTCAGGTAGCATGCTGGAGTCGAGACAGTGTGCAGGTGTGAGGGCGCACCGCCTTCCCATGCCAGTTTCCTTAGGGTTTGGCCGATTTTGTCAGACCATTTCTCGGACGCATGGTCGTTTCTTGGGTCATTTGTCACTTGTGACATTAGTAGTCAACTGTCTCAACTATTTATGGCATAAAGTAATCTAGCGTTGGTCTTGAATGGGTTCTGTGCGTATTTGCTAACCCTACTACCCACAACCGGAGCAACCAACGGAACAACTACAATATCTAGATAGGGTCTGAAGAATCTTCTGCATCAATAAGACCACCAAAGTCCCATTCCGCTGCCACATGAGCTGCGGCTTCTTTGCCGGTATCGATAATGCCATTCCGAAAACCACTTTTGACAATTTGAAGCGCCTCAAATGTGTCGGTTTTGAGTCGATTGCGTAAGTATGTTCCGGTGAGACGACCGCTCGAAAAGGCACGCTCTGAGGCAACGGACGACCCTTGGATTGCGAGATAATCTCGTGCAATGAGAGACAGAGTAGGATACCGGGCGGAATTATGCTAACGGTGTCATGATTTGTTAGTTAGACATCCTAACAATATAAACAATACACTTACGCCCCACCATTCAACGAGCCCTTCCCGTAGCTTCTCACGTTTAGAGCCTAAATACTGATTGAGTTCCTTGCGAGGGTCAGCAATCCCTTCGTCGTCGCTCTCGTCCCCGAGTGACATCTGGACCCAATTTGATCCGTAGCCTACGTTGTTGTTGTTCGGTAGATCTAGATCTATGTCAATGGGAGATAATCGGAATGGGTATTCTAGTACGAACTTGGCTGCGAAGACGGGGCTACCTCTCTAACGTCTTGAGCAGCTTGATTGTATTCATCAAACTGGATTGAATACTCAGTATCCGGACCATAAGTTTAAACAACGGAGGACTTACAACCACGGCAAGGATCGTCTTGGCACGCGAAATGAACTCAGGACTCCAGTTGTTCTTGATGTATCCTAGTTTGATCGACGGATCAAGAACTTGGGAGTAGATTAGTCGACCACACTACGAACCCGTGCAAGTTGTTTGACGCACCATTGCACACTACATACACACGGCAGTTATCGAGCGTTCGATACCATTTCGAGAGATTGGAAACACCAGCGGCTATGGCATCTCGGATTGGCCCAAACTTCGCGGCCCTCTGAGCAGCTTCCATCGCTGTAAGTAAGCACTCGATTATCGGAAAGATGCGGGAAACTGTGGAAAAACGTTCAGAAGAGAACTGTTGTTGTGCGAGAGCAGGGTGCTGCGTTACAGGTTTAGCAAGCGTCTGTGTGAGAGACTTGGATTACCGTACCTCGAGTATTTGACGAAGGAGATCGAGGTGATCCCATTCGTCGGAGGTAAGCTTGAAATCGGCGTAACTCTTCTTCTGTAGGTCGGGGACATGTGAGCTATCGTCGGCGAGCTGAATAAACTTTGTGATGCCCTGATGATGAATGAGATAGAGTGCGACGCAAGGTGCGACGTTAAGGGGACATGGAAATACCTTTCTCAACAAGAACGCGCGCTCGAGTAAGTCGTACATCGAGGACCAGCGCGTCCGAACATATTTGATGAGTTCGAGACAGGGCAGGTCTTCCTCAGCACAACACTTGAAGAAAAAAGTGGTCGCTTGTGGGGAAAGTCGGACCTGATCGCTATCAGCTTTCGCCCATGAGGATCACAACGATTGCGCACCTGATTTATGAACGCCCATAACCTTCCGAGGGAGTCCCCAGATGCGTACATAGTTTCGTCGACTTCTGTATTGCCCGTTGCCAAGTCTTGCAAGTCACCTGTTGCCATTTCTGACTCCATGGCTGGGCCATTTCGAGTGAACGCCTCGACAATATGCTTGGCTGCAAGGTGTACAATGTGTGCAATGCACCTACAGGATATTAGAAGCTATTCCGAATGTTAGACTACCCACGTACCTCACACGTCGATCCGAAGCTTTCCATTCACGTTCGATCGTGTCCAACTCGACTTCGAGATGTCTCATCATCTTGTCGTTGGAGGCAACATTGTCCGACGTGATACAACCGATCTACTCCAAATCAAACGAATCGACATATATTGTAGAACACAACACTTACCTTAGACTTCAACCCAGCCGCTTTGATGATCTCCATCACCGCCTTGGCAAGGTTTTCACCGCTGTGGTTACCTTTGACTTCCCGGAACGCAAGCAGAAACATGCGGAGCGACCATTCCGTAGGGGATTCCTTGGTGCTATGGACCCAGTGCACAGTAACCCCGAGGTACGGGTCACGGGCTGGTGATGACCAGGTATCCAATGTCACTGATACCTCTCCAGGGATGCTCTGGCAGAAAATGCGACTGAATGAAGCGCTCGGGTTTGCTGAACAACACTCACCGCAAAAAGGTCCTTCAAGATGTCCTTGACTTTGAGCGCTTTCGCATGGACGGCCTTGGCAACGCTTGTGCGGTGTGGAATATCACTGTCCTTGGTAGCCGGACGTTGGAACTTGAGCAAACGACGGAATGCTGCACGCTCGACGAGGGAAAAGGCCTACATTTGTCACGAGTTGAGTAAGTCAATTGTCACATATCGTAAACAAACGACATTTCCCACCTGGTCGTCAACCACCACCAACTTGAGGACGTGTTCCATCAACCCCTCCTTCGACCACTGAGGCGCCTTGTTCACGGTCCAATCTTCCAGGCTCCCTTGTCCATCTTGTTGTTTGGTTCCTGCCGCTGCCTCTGTCACCACGCTCATGATGCGCACATTCGGCTCGATTTCTTCGCGTTTGCATCCGGCCAAGTACAACTCTTTGTGAGTACTCCATTGTCTAGTGCCGTTGTTCAGTTACTTGGCCCTATCTTTTACCCATGAGTAGTTACCTGATGATGTGCGTACGACAAGTCGAAACATTACCCGCCAGCCATATCTTGCATAGCCGACACTTCCGTGCGTCCGCCCGAGTATGAGGATGTTTTCCATCCTTGAATATGCTTATCAGGTCAGCGACCCTCATGCTTCCTCCAGTGCTCGAGCGCAACTTGGGTTTGTGGGTCTATATACGTTATAAGGTGAGTCGATTCGCAAGTCCTATAATGAAAGATCATTTACCTTCGCATCTTTTGTAGCCATCTCGTCCAACTGCTCAAATGTCCATTCATCATCGGACCCCCCTCCCTTCGCCTCCGATGCATTCTCCCCTCCCGGCGCGCTACCCGAATCATCTGAATTCGGAGCTTTATTTGCACAAGTATTTTGAGAATCCTCAGATACGCGTGGAAATACACGAATCTCTGGTGTTTCGGGGGGTTCCTCGATGGCGTTGACTTCGTCAGTCTCGGTGTCGTGCTCATCTATGACGTTAGTCCTGTTTTTCTTTTTTTTCTTTTTTTTGGGTGGCTGTGCCTGATCTTCATTGTCCTCGGTGACCACGCTTCGTTTGGTCTTCGAATTCTGTGTGGCGAGTGCTTCTTTCGCCTTTTCCGTAGGTTTGCAAATGCGGCTGGGCCGCCGCTTACTGACAGATTTGGTAGCGCCATCCACAGAGTCATCGTCGGTCAAGTCCTGGCCTGCTGCGGTGACAACGGCGATGCCAAATGCGCCCAAAGTGGCCTGGGTAGAGGGGCCACTGGGCTGCCGGGATGGGGCGCTCAAGGCGCTCTTGTCTAAGGAAGGTGAGAATAAGCCTCAATTAACTATTGCGGACTTACGACGATTGGACATAGGAATCTCATCATCTGGGTCATTGGGCCATTCCATGTCATGTGCTTCCTTGAGGCCACTGCTCGGGGTACATGCTTCCCCAAATGGTTTTGTCGGATCCATTGGAAGTTCGTTTTTACCGAATACAATACTGAGGTTGTGTCGTCTCATTTCAATTTTGAACTCCGTCCCACACCGGTATATCCCATTGTTGCGCTCGAGTCGCCAAATCTTTTCGCCTACCTTCAGAACAGCCGTTTGTATCAATCCTTTCCCCCACGGATGATCGTAAGTCCAAACTCGTCTGCTCGTTGTGTCCTCCCCACTAATAAGTGGCCGTCCCTCTTATACAAGCCAGCAGGTGTTCACAAGACCGACGACATGATAGTGGTTCGTTCGAAATACGACGCGCTGACATTTTTTGCAGGTCTACACAGCTTCCCTGGAGAAACGCCCGCCCTCTTGCCCGCCATCGTCGGCACCACCACCGAAATCGCTTCCCCGCGTGGACCACCAACTACACCACTGCCCCTCCATGCCCTGCAGCCCCATAATCACGACGGCAGTTACGACGCTGACAGTGACATTGACAGCAACGACGACGGCGACGTCGGTGCAGCAACAGCAACAGCAACGACGACGGCGACGACGGTGCAGCGACAGCGATAGCGATGATGACAACGATGGTGCAGCACGGTGATGGTGACAATGACGGTGGTGGGCTGCGCAGCGATAGGCTAGTTCCTGTAGTAGCTACCCATAGATATTCAAAATCCATCTGTTTCTGTATCTTTAAGACCGTGACCGAGTACCCCGGGAGTACCCCTGCCCAATTGTACTGTGCGTTTGGGGCCATTCTTTTGTAATCGCAAGGCCAGCGGTTCGAGGTGCAGTCCGGTCCGGACCGGGTTCGCATCGACCTCGGTCGATGGCGAACCCCGAACCGGACCCTCTACCCTGGCGGCGAACCGGACCCGAACCCGAACCGGACCTCGGGTGCGGTCCGGTGCGGTTCGGGTCCGAACCCCAATCCGGACCGGACCGTGGCATCCCTATGACCACCAGCCATGACATGCGGGAAGCTGCATTCGTCTACAGCGCGGGTTGTGGGGTAGCCTCGAGCTAAAAGGGGAATCAACGTTGAAGGGAGGCACATGGATCGACGTGGCTCACCCACCGAGTTCAGCTTCACTCCAGTCAACGTGCGTGTCCCAAGAGATGGGGCGGCGGACAGCGTGGCTGCCAAAGCCATGCAATATTCGAGCTCGACCCCAACGTAAAAACTTCGCGAGCTCTGAAGGGGGGCAAAGCGGGCCTCATCGCGTCATATGTGCTGTGAGTCCAGCACGGGGAAGGCTACTCAGGTTCGAAGGAAAGCTTGGATAAGACGGCAGACGAGTTGACATCGATGGCGAGGCTAGAGAAGAGGAAGGGAGTGGTGAGTCCTCAACGGTGACAATGCAGACGAGGCGGTCAACCTCATCGAGC